>LPNX010219038.1:163408-264746 GCA_001517045.1 Pseudotsuga menziesii
GAACCATTTACATGTGTAATGTATACATTATACATTGTATATGATTTAATATGAGAACAAAAATGTATAAATAAAAAGTTTAATATTTTGGCTGCATCTATATACATTATTGTNTAAGGCCTTGTGGGAATAATTGATCCACCACTAATTTCTTATAGATTGATTTGTTACTTTCCTTTGTTTCCTTGGTGGTGTTAATATATGAGAATAACATCTATCCGTGTTATTAAATGGAATGTTAATATATGTGAGAATAACATATATCCATGTTATTAAATGGAATTGTGTTTTTTTCCAAGTTTTTTTTGGAATATGGTGAATTTTTTTAAAGATTTTTTTAAACTAAATCTGAATTTTTTGTTGTTTGTTGGGAAATATTAAGAACATAAATGAAATCATGCAGCTCAAAAAACCCCAAGCACCTTCAATCTTGCTATTTGAAAATTCCTTGAAGTTTTTTACCATAAACACCCCAAATCAAGTTGAAAATTCAAGCAAAATCGTTGCACATTTAAACAAACCTTTTTTTATTTGGGATGGACATTCATCTCCAAAAATATGAAATTCTTGGAAATTTTTAGTCCTAGATTTTATATTTTTACAATGAATTCTTACTGTGTATTTTAAAACCAGTAAGCTAAACTCTAGACCATTTGCACCTAAAATCCGACGAGTTTTCNGACAAAAATGTATGGGTTCATTCCTTTATTGTTTTATGAAGATATTTCCACTTGTAACATAAACCTTGGCGCAATATTAAGACTAGCATATACCTTATTTCTATTTATCTATCTCAAAANTCGCCAAAATCAGGCAAAAATTGTTCAAAGGGTAGTGTTTAGTGATTGGAATTGTATAATATGGGTGCCCCAAGGGTAATCGAAGGTCCTAAATCCATTTCTGCAATAAAAATTGCAATTTTAACACTGGAAAACTCATTTTCAACAACAAATTGTGTTACCGGATTCGGACCAAACTGGCCTGAAAAGGTGCAAATGGTCTAAAGATTAGCCAACTCCATTTTATAACCCATGCCATCTTGCAAATTTGGGTGCACTTTTTGAGTAAACCATAGTCGATATATTTGAAGAAAAAGTGAGTCAATGTTAACGACACCACATTACCGGAGAAAGACTATTAATGCTACCCTTTTTCTCGATTCATGGGGAGGGATTATATCAAGAGCTACATTAAAGTCATGTAATAAGTAACAAAAACTTTAATTAAAATGCTTATATNTATTAACTTCTGTATTACCACTACCAATTAGAAATCGATAGCAAAATTCAGAGCCAATTGACCTTAATAACCTACATCCAGCGAATGATGTTGTTGACCCAGCTTCACTCGTAAATCCACTAGTTTCTTCACCACCAGCGGTTCGAAATCCCGCATCCTTGACATAGACAGATGGCATAAACTTCAATCCCGAGGTCATCGCTAGAAGTGCACTCGAAAATTCATATAAAAGGTTGGACCAAGTTCACCGGGACTGGGTGAAGGTTACAATGTTCAAGGCAGGAGGGAGGCGGAGAAGAGAAAAGGGAGGAGGGAGTGGAGCTCCGCTCCCTTAGCAGCCAAAGATCCGCCCCTTACTGGTGGCGCGATTCACAATGTGACAAGTTATAAGCTGACTCCTAGCTCTACTCCGCAGTCACCAGGTATTCCCCATAGCTCTCCATACTCCATTGTAACAATAAATAAATAATAATTACAATATATAATAATTATGTCCCACTCTAGCTAATCACAATAGGGTTTACTCCATAGGGAGAGTTGTGTCTCATTAAAAAAGAAAATAAGAAATCCGGATCTAAATTAGATATGAATTATAATCTTAGTCCATGCATATATTACCATGGACACTTACCCTATGGTATGGTTGTCACGGGACTTTGAAATCTCTATTCAAATTATCATAGCTACCTACGTGAAAACCCTATAGTTAAGGCCAGAGTAGTCCCCATTGCATTAGTCTCCATGTAAATAAGAAGCCTTTGCAAATAATCTAGAAAATCGAAGCTAATCCCTTCTGGCATTCTTCCCCGTGTTTCAACCCCACTCCTTATCGGAGTCACATACCCTATGGTAAAGACCCGCCTCCCTATTGAAGTAATAATTCCTATCCTTTATTATAATAACCACACCTTATTGGATAAAAAACTACCACCCTTAGCATAATTACTATTCTTGCCTAACCTAGTACCGATCGGGAACCAAGAACCCACCTCTTGCTGCCTGATCTCTCCTGACTGTGAAGACCTTGCTGCATGCATGCCTTCGATCGACCTTTCCACTTGACGACTATGAATAATTTACTACGACAGCTTGCTTTTTGGCTTGAGGAACACGGATGGCTTTAAGGTGAGAGATACAACCCGAGGAGCGGCTACTCATGAATGCTTGTAACCCAAGTTTAGAGGGTCACTCTTGAGTAGAGTGGCTAGTTAATCATTATTCGCCATTAATCCATTATTAAGTCTTGACGATTTATTTAGCTAACTTGGACAGGAGATTAAAAGGAAGTTTAGTGTGTTTGTTATTATTATTATTACCGTAAATTAAATGATATTTTAAAATAGTAAAAGATAAATATCACATATCATTGCTTATATTATGCATAACTTGTAATAATGATGTTATATATAGTGAAGTATAATGTAATATTTTGACATGTTTTTGATGGCACAATTTAACGATTATAATCAAGGAGTAGCGCACTCGTTGTTAAGAAATACAATAATGAATATATTAAGGAAACTGTTTATCAGTTTCGGAGACGTTGTGGGAGAACAACATGTCAATGAGGTGATCACGATTGAGAGGAAATAATTGAATGGGGATACCGAGGAAACAAGGAGGGGGTTCACATGGAAGGAGGTCATTGCAAATCTTTTGGAATGCTCATATGCAATGGGAATCGTAAAGTTCAGGTTGTGAAAAAAAAACAGAAAAAAAAAAAATAACATGTTTCTGCAAGTAGGAGAAAAATGGCGTTTGCCATTGCTATGGTGGCAATGTTGCAATTTTCCGAGCTATCATCTATGCATGAAAGTAAGAGAGAGAGTCACACAAATGGTATTGAGTCACTATGTTCTTTTCGGTAGTTCATAGGTGAGTAGATTTCTTTTCTTGCTCAGTTATAATTAGCGGTTTGTGAAGGGAGCGGCCTCTACAACGAGGACCGTCTCTACTTGTTCATTTTCATCTCATCATTTCATAAATCTTGCTTTGTTTCGTATATGGGTAGCAAGCAACTAGCCTCGCATTATTACTTTTATATATCTGAATGTTTTGAAATATTATTAGTGGCGACCTCTTTTAGAACAGTGTAAAGCAGAGAAGAGAAAAGGGAGGAGGGAGCAGAGCTGCACTCCCTTGGTAGCCAAAGATCCGCCCCTTACTGGTGGCGTGATTCTTAGAATCGCGCCACCAGTAAGGGGCAGATCTTTGGCTACCAAGGGAGCGGAGCTCCGCTCCCTCCTCCCTTTTCTCTTCTCCATCGTTCCCAAAGAAATATACCAGCTTCTGCTCTTTGTGGAGTATAGCGTGGGATCCTGCTGGTTGGTAGAGCTACTGGCTGGATGACTGGTTTTATGGTTGAGCTCTTTTGCTGGTTGGTATATGGAATCATTTTTTGGAGCCACTCTTCACTCTGTACCTCACCTTTTTTTTGAATATGCAACGGTTACTAAAACGTCTATAAAGGTTTGGAAAGCGCACGTTCCTCCCTATGCATACGTATAGGTGCCTCGGATGGCGTCCCTATCCTACATCATACTGAGCGTATCTCCATCACAGTGGGACTCTCCATTTTCTCTCACTAAACTAAATCGTACCTTCTCCCCACACTTGCTTGGCCTTCGACCTCGAGAACACAAGTATAAAAGTGAATTGGTGAAAGAGTGGGTATGGGGCGCCCTAAACTCCACTCCACCAGATCAAACTCAGTAAGAGAATGCAACCAGAAGTGTAGCTGGGGAAATAATGACGGCGCTGCTAACGTTCGAAGAGGGTGGTCCTAATGGAACTCCCTTATTTGTGGTCGTAATTTGGAAAAGGATAGGTTCCTTATTTGCGGTTGTAATTTGGAAAAGCATAGGTAGCATATAGTGTGTTGGTATACCATATCATGTGTCTAGTTAAAGGTAACCGACGTCTATTTTAAAATGGAATGCATATCTTTTGCAAGGAAATTTAAATAATAGAATTATAGAAAAATATAATACAAGTATTATTTAATAATTTAAATTATGTTGAATTTTTTTGTTACAATTATAAGTTACAAGTAAAGTGGTTGATGAATGTTGATAGATATATTTATTACACATAAGTTAATTTTGTTGATCACAAGTCCAAAATCTGAAATAATATCTAAATGCCTATTGACATCATAAAAATATGAAATAATATCTAAATGCCTATTGACATCATAAAAATTGTATAACATTTATGTGAAATTACATGTTGTGTTGAAGATAAAGGATAAATATATATATATATATATATATTTTTAAGTATATAACAGTTATGTGAAATTACATGTTGTGTTCATGATAAAGGATAAATATATGAATTGTTTTAAGTCAAAAATTGTTAAACACTAATTTAAATATTATATATAAATTAAAAGATAAATATTTCTTTAATTGTGAAAATAATAAAAAAATGAACTCTAAAATATGGAATGTTTGAGCTATTCAACAATAAAATAAATTTAGATTGATTAAAATTGATCTCTCTATATATAATTTTTAATTGAACACATAATAAAGAATTGGAATATATTATTGAGATATCCTATGGCATAACCCGTATAAGTGTGTAGTCATGTCACACATGGTTATAATGTGCACAAATCTAGCTACATTGACAAGATCTTATAAGGGAGATTTGGGGATGATCATTTCTATTCATTTTTATAGTTTTATATTACCTAATCATTTTTGTAATTCTTATATAAATTAAATGTATTTTTAATATGCATAAGTCTAGTTATGTTGACATGGATCTTGTAAGTGAGATTTGTGAGATGATCATTTCTATTTCTTCATATAGTTTTAATACAATTATACATTTTCATAATTATTATATAAACTAAACTTATTTAAAGGTTGATTTTTTTTCAAAGGACCATTGTCATAGTCATGGTCATGTGTTGTAGTAGTGTATAGTGCCAAAAAATGACCCATCCCTAGTGTGATATGCCTTGGATTGGGCTCTTAGGCTAAATATTTTATCAATGGGGTTTTGCTTCATAATACAAGCCATATGTATGGGTCATATGCCTCCCTAGGTGCCATACTCCACAAAGAGCAGAAGCTAGTATATTTCTTTGGGAACGATGGAGAAGAGAAAAGGGAGGAGGGAGTGGAGCTGCGCTCCCTTGGAAGCCAAAGATCCGCCCCTTATTGGTGGCGCGATTCTGAGAATCGCGCCACCAGTAAGGGGCGAATCTTTGGCTTCCAAGGGAGCGGAGCTCCACTCCCTCCTCCCTTTTCTCTTCTCCATCGTTCCCAAAGAATTATACTAGCAATTATCCAATAATTTATAACAGTTTAATATTAATCACATTGAAGTATATTAAGAAATATATTTTCCAAAGAAATATACCAGCAATTATTCAATAATTTATAACGGTTTAATATTAACCATATCACATTGAAGTATATTAAGAAATATACCAACAATTATCCAATAATTTATAACGGTTTAATATTAACCATATCACATTCAAGTATATTAAGAAATATACCAACAATTATCCAATAATTTATAACGGTTTAATATTAACGATATTACATTAAGTCTTTCTTGAAATTATTAATGTTATTGGATTTATTGGTTTTGAATCAAAACTTTGAACAAGATATATTGTATTTAGAAAATAGCCTAATGTTTTGTATTTGATTGGATTAACATAGTACTTTTAAACTATTTATATAGAATCAATGGGTTTTTTTTATTAAATTGGAGTATATATGTTTTACATGTTATTAAAAATGTTTTTAAATAATTAGTAATGATGTTTTGAGGTATTTAAAATTTATATTCAATTTTATTTTAAATTATTATGTAATTAAAAATAAAGCATTATAAAAAACTCATATTTTATTAATGAATAAATGGTGTAATAAAATAAATAGTGGGATACATTGTAATATACATAATTAAATATAACACTTAGAATGATGGTAGTCCATCTTTAACAAAATATGTGACAACTATGTTTATTCACAAAAAGCTCTTAAGAAGATAATTATATTTCATTTTATAATAATGTCAAAAATATAAAGGAAGCAAAAACCTTAATGTGAAAAACTCTAAAGTTCATGGGGTAGAGATGAGGGAGGGGCAAGATTTTTTTTTTAATTTGTGTTGAATATAATTTTTAGGAGGGCGTTTCGGGGGTTAGGGGATTAAAAACTATTTTTTTAATATTGTTTTAAATTTAATGTTGTGGGGGTTAGGGGGAGGGTTTCTAAAAAAATTATTTATATTTTTTTAATATAATGTTGTGTGGGTGGGGTGGAGTTTAGGGGTAAGGGGGTATAATTTTGTTTTCAATGTTTTTTAAGTGTAATGTTGTGAGGGTTGTTTAGGGGGTTGAGGGAGGGATTTAATGTAATGTTTTTTAATACAATGTTGTGGGGAGTTGGGGGGTTTTATTTTTTATTTTTATTTTATTAAATGTAATGTGGGGGTGTTAAATTTTTTATTTTTTTAAGTAATATTGATGTTATTGTTATGGGGGTTTTAAAATTTTCTTATATTTTTTAAATTTAATGTGGGGGGTTTAGGGGGTTGGGGACTTTTTTTAATTTTATTTTTTAATGTAATATCAATGTAATTTTTTAAATGTACTTTTTAAAATTTTATTGAAACACTTGTGGCGAAGATGTCAAAAGAGCCTCAACCCCCATTAGCAGGGATGTTTGGAACTTGGAACAATTTGGGAATCTTCCATACATAGAAGAACCAATAGAAGAGGACACTAATGTTCCTCAAGGAAACCAAGCTCAGAAAATTCCAATTGTGATGAATAATTTGGCCAGCTTGATATTGTTGATTAGTTTCATGTCTTGAAGAAAGTGTTAAATTTGACAACTTTTTGATAAGATATATTAGTAATGTTTTGACTTTCAAACTTTATTTTAGAAATAAAATTTCTATATATAATGTTTTTAATATGTTATTTACAAATATGTGGTATAGTTTTCCTTGAATTTATTTAAATGGTTACTTTTTGGAAAATAATATAAAATGATATCATTTTTATACAAAATATCTTTGAAAATCCATTGAAAATGGTTTTCAATGTTTTTATTTTCTAGATTTTTTTACAAATTTGTCAATAAAAATGTCTTATTTTTTCAATAAAAATGCCTTATTTTAAAAAAAATTGCAAAATGTATATGTTTTTCATTATAACTTGCTTCTAAATGTATGTTATTTTGTTACATTTCTAAAAAACACACTTGAAAATATAAATTAAAATTACTTTACGACAAATATGATTCAAAGGCCCAAAAAAATGCATGAAAATGAAAATGTGTGATACTCGTATCAACCCTTTTTGAAACGGAGATAGTAATGGCTACTAAAATTAGGAGAGAGAAAAACCAGAACTGTGTTGAGTTCTCATTTCATAGTATAAGTGGTTCTTGTTGTTTCTTTGTTGTTTTCACAAGCGTGTTTAATTTTTGTTCTTTCACTTTCTGCAAATGTGAGTTTTTTTTATGCAAGTTTTCTTTTACATTTTTGTAGTGTAAAGTTTGGATTGTTTTCTTTTTTGGGCATCTCTATTTCATACTAACCTGTTTCTAACTTTGTATATATTTGTTTTTGTTTTGTACAAATTTTTGTGCACCCTTAGTATTTATGTTTTTGCACTCGTTTTTGTGCTACTATTTTTTGTGCTTGTCATATACTCGGTTTTTCTAATACTTGATTTGATTCCAGTAAAATTATTTTAGGATGAGCATAAGTCTATATCAATTCTCTCAAATCCTAGCAGAAGCAAGGATCTCCTCTTCCCAAGAGAAGGAGATCTTGATAGAAACTAAAAGATTTACTACTCCTCTTGAAGTGAAAGAAGAATTGACTTTCGAAGAATCAAGAATATCAAATGAGGAGCACGAGTTCAAACCAGGTATTGAAATGGAGGAAGAAGGAATCTCAAGTGATCAACACCGTGAAGAATATCCTGCAAACGGAAGCCACATCGAACCATGGATCCAAGTAAGTACTAGTTTAAATTAGTTTTGTTTTTGTTTTTATTTCATTAATTTATATTTTTAGCATTTATTTTTGCATGTTTTTATACATTTTAGATTTCATTTTGTAAAATTAGATTCAAATTTTTGTTTACTTTTGTTAGATAGATGGTTGCACTGGGAATTTCATTTTATGTAAATAATTTTTAATTTTCAGTTAGAGTAGGTAGGTTTTAGTTTTTATTTTTTGAGTTTAAAATTAGGTTTGTTTTAATTTTCTTTAATATTTTTATTTGTTAAAATAATCTTAAATTACTAGTTTTTTTTAATAGGAATTAAAAAATTAATTTTAATTTTTTAAATTTAAGAAAATTCTGAAATTTTGGTATCTTTTTATTTTTCATTTAATAATTTTTTAGTTATCCTAGAAATGGAAATGCATTAAGAATTAGTTTTTTAACAATTAAAGCTAAAATAAATTAGTAAATAAACATGTAAAAATAATGAACAAATTAATAAACATTTTTTATTAAGAATTAATCTTTATCTAAAAGTACTTTTTTTACTATGAATAGTATAAGTAAGAAACCATGTATATTTATTTTTATTAGTTTTAGTCTTTATAAAAATATTTTTTAAATAAATTGTAAAAATTAACTACCTTTATACACATTAAAACATTTTAATTTTAAACATTAAAATTAAATATTAAACATTCATATATCTAGATAATAATTTTAAATACAAAAGCTACAACTTTTTAAAATAACAGATATGATAACAAAAAAAAATGAAACCATTTTTCAACCTATTCCTTCATCCAATCTTTGGATTTGTCTTTCAGCCCATCTTTTGATTTTCCCATTTGAGTGCAACTATAAATATTAAACAAAGTTTTAAAAAAAAAATAGCAAAACAAGCCACCCATCCCTCTAGCTATCTTTAGATCTAAGCATTAGTCCTTCGAGGCTAATACCGATCCATGCAAAAACACTTAGATCTGTAACAATTAGATCTTGAGGTTCATCATTTGGCTGAGGCTAAGAAAAAGTAAAACAAAATCTTTCCGCATTTTCCCAACCATCTTCATATCACAATTTCTCATCAACTATCACACGAACATATGATTTGACAGATAATCCATGAGAAATGGAGGCCATTACTTATGAGGACCTGCCCTTTGCAGCTATTACAGTTCGTGCAAATCAACACATGAGATTCTTAGGATGCCAATTCCATGAAACCACCTGGCGCTGGTCTTCAAAACAGAATTGGCATTGAACGATTATCTTTCCTGTAATATAGGAGATAAATGATATCTTATGGTATGAGCCCTTCAGATTCCCATAATCAACTTAAGAGACCAGACTTGATCTATTATACAATAACCATACGCTCATAAATTCTTGTGATTGGATATCGTCTAGTTGTTGGCTATTTTTACCCAAAAACTGTTATATGAGATTTACACGGTGATTGAGTCACCATAATGGAGAATATTATGGGCACATACTGAACCAACCCTATCTCTTTGAACTGTTTCCATTTTTCACGTCCATGATAAGTAGGATGAGGAGAAGTCATCACGTTTTTATTTGCAAAGTGCATTGCATAACCTATTTTTGGTGGATCTCCACGAGTATCTTTCCTCGGTTCCATAGTGACATCTCACCTCCTAGGATACACATGATCTCGTTCCTATCTATTAGGCATCCCCATAACCATATGATCATGATAATTGCTTCAAATCAGGCTAGGCCGATGGGAAGCTATGAGTGACGAGTCCACCTTCTTCAACTGATGACCCCTAGCCACTTAGTCTTCTTCCCACTTTATGGCTCTTCTTGCCACCCCTCCGCATTTTTTTTAAGGCTCTGAATTATTTCTCCTTCGTAGGAGGAGTTCCCTCTCTATCCGTGCCTTGATCGAGGTGTAGTAAACACGATTTAGATCATGATGAACTGTATCTCACATAAAGTATTTGGTTTGATTGCCCAAGGTAAAAAAAATTGGAGGTCTAGTAGCAATAATTAAACTGATTTTGCATTCTCTTGTGGGTAGGGGTTTGCAAATTCCATTCAACCTTTAAAAGCTAAAACTAGTGGTAATAGTTGAATCAAAATGGGATACAGATTTCTTGTTGTCATTTTTAAAATTAAATTGGGGTGATTCAAAAAGTAAAGACATCTTATTGGTGTTGAATAGAAGGTCGTTTCAACTTTTATATGATGTTCATCATTAGTCCTTTTAAAGTTGGAATTACCTTGAAAAAAATGATTGCCATAAAGATTCTGTACATGGAGTTTACTGATGTAACTACACGCTATCTCGTGGACGAGATAGATTTATTCGACTGGAGGGAACGGGCTTTCTTCTCTTCCTGCCTGGCTTTATTTTTGGATAGATTAACTGGCTTTCTTATCCCTGGTGGAATTCTTCCTCACTCTTACTCCTTCCTTTATCATTGCAAAGAAGCCCCCATATAGGAACACTTACCCTTCCTTTATCATTCAAGCCCCCATATAGGAACACTTAGATAGAAGCCCTAGTTATCCTCTTTGCTAAATATCTTTATAAATGTAAAAAGTTGGGGATCTCAGGTTATCTATAATTTAAGCAAGTGTTTTTTATGGAAAGGCAATGCTCTATGTGAAGGTAATGGATGCGTCTTCCAGCCCCAATAATCCCATCTTTCCAGTCAACCTGAATCCTGGAGTGGAATCCCGAGGCTGCATGCCCACTTCCTCCTCAAAAGAGAGAGCCTGTTCCTGTAGTCAAAATTGATAAAAAAAACTGCAAATCGCCTTAGAAACAGCCCGTGGAATAGCTTATGGATTATGATCGGAATCGAACTAAGCGGTGTTCGATAACGGACACAATATAGATCCCGATAGTGAGAAAGACCCGAGCAGCTAAACGGCTGTCGCGTGGATCGGTTCAGTCAGATGCAAGTGAAAAAGTTGATACGTCATGTTTGATGTGTAAATTTGATTGAGTTTGATGGCATGTAAAATGAGCCTTCAATTTATTAAGATTTCGCTTGGATTTTCGCCATCAAGCCTGAAAACCCAATGGGTCAATTTCCTCTAGAATCTCTTTCCCAATCAAAACCCTGGGTTAGAAAACAACTTAGAATTAACCCAGTAATTTCCAAAGCGACAACAGAGATTTTCCAAAGCTATTTTGTGCTTGATTGGATTTCATAATATAAGAAAAGCAACCTGCTGCCACCTATATTAATTAATATAATTTATCTCAGCCTTCAATAGCTCTTATGTGATGTCTTTTTTTATGTTGGTTTGTTTTCAATATTTACAAGCACACAAACAAACAAACAATCCAATCATTCAGAACATCTCTTACACGACTCATGATAACAATATATTATACCTACCCGCGTAACAATGCGAGAGTGAAGTTCATCATTTGCGCCGACATAGCCTGTCAGTCCAACCTAGGGGACCAAATAACTTGCAAGCAGATAGTTGATACTATTAGCATACGGATTGGATTGAATGAAGGTGTCAAAGTTGTATTCAACGCAGCATTTATGGTTTTGGCAAAATTTGCAGCGTAGTGGCAGAATTTATACAAGTTACATTAGCCAATCTTTCACATATTACCTTCATTTACCACTACTCACAACAAGTCATGTTAGAACATCGAAGGACGGTCTCGTGTTGCATCTAGAAAACATTTGCGGTCAAAAGAATGATAATGTTCAATGAATCACTGGTGCAATTTAGTTGAAGCGGTGTTATCAGTCGTGGCAGTCCCGGGAGGAGCCTGAGATGGAATACTGTTGGCGTTGTTGGACTGGCCGCTAATTATTGAGGTGATGGCAGCGGCGAGGGCGGAAGTGAAGTTGGGATCTGTTGTAATGGCAATAGCCGTGTCTATTGAGTTTCAAGACAAATATTTAGGCGCACAACAATAAAACAAGCCAACAGAACCGAGCTACAAGGCAAGTAGCACCTTACATCACTCTTTTACCTGGGAGTCAATTCTCTCCTGTCAAATCGTGATGGACATCGATCATGGAATGAATGAATCGGAGAGTATGTGAAGGTGATCCCTACATTGATTCTCCACAACTTTCGTTGGGTCATGCATTTTGAATCGTTTTTTACCTAAATTCAAAGTTTACATTTTATCTCATTCCATAGTTTCCTTCTAGGAGTAGGAGTGAGTAAATCCATACGTGCCTACGTAAAATTGGATATTGTGGGAAGTTATATATATATATATATATATATATATATATATATATATATTAATCAAACTTATATATATATATATATATTTAAATAAATAAAATTTGAAATATATATAAAAAAATATTTAGCAATGCCTAAATAAATAATAAGGGATTTCTTTAAGTTGTTTTTATTTTTTATTTTTATTTTGTTCTAATGATAAAACAATTAACAAATAACAAAACAAATCTATATATATATTAAATATTTAGGTTTTTATTCAATTTATAAAAAAAACCATAAAAATCAAATATAACCATTGTAAATTTTTGCAAGTAAATTTGGAATAAAAAGGTTACGATATAGAATTAGATTTAGCATAATTTTTGTTTTTATTTATTTTTAGATAACTAATATCTATATATATGAAACAAAAAATAATATTCTAATACCTAAAAAATAAAAAAAATTCTTTTTTTAAGGTCAAACCTAAAACTGTAAACATAAAAGTTATAAAAATAAAAAAATATTTATTATTTTTTAGTCAAAATTTAAATTAGTGTATATATAATATATATTTGTTCTTTTTGGGCATAAATAAAATTTTAAAAATAAAAAGCAACAATAATAAAAGGTTTTTTTAATAAATAAAAACATTTGTTTTTATTATCACAACACAAAAATTTAAAATATATATATAAATACAAATTAACATTAGGAAAACAAACCAAGTAATCTAAGAAAAACATATAATAATGTTACAAAATTGATAAAATTAATCTGCGTCTTTGAAATAAAAGGCTTAGGTGCTGTCGTAGCTAAGCCTTCTTTTTAATTTTTATTTTTGCATAGTGCGACCTAGCACATCTTTTGTTTGGGGGAGATGGTGTTTGTTTCAAGCTGCCAAACTTATCATAAAAAATCTTTTGTTTTATCAATAAGATAGTCTCCTTTTAAACGGGTCGACCACTGAAAGGGTCGACCCTCTCTCTGTGTCACTCAATCATTACATAAAGACACACTTATCTTAAAAAGTATTAGTTAATAAATAAAATCATAAAATTTTAAATTTTAAACAAACTTAGAATTTTCTCAAAATTTTACCATTGTTGTGCTAACTTGTTTTTTACAAGCCACTGAGAAATACGTTTTGACAAGAAACGTTGCTATTTTTAGGTATAAGAACATTTTTATTTATTCACTTTAAATTTTGATTAAGCACATAATTTCATGTATTTTCAATGCTCTAACAAGTTTGTTGCAGGAAAATGCTAACCTTTTGTAGATTCAAGGACGAATGAATGACATGCAGAAATAGTTCCAAAATCGCAAAAAGTTTTCGGAAAAAATGTTTCATTGAAAGCTTGAAAGAGTTGAGTTTCTCTTATGGATGTCATGACAATTGCTGCCACAAAGAATCGTTTCAAAGACCAATCACGCCATGTCATGATTACTTACCCTTTTTCCTTCCAAGATTATTCGTCATCCATGTTAAGTCTACTTGTTCTGCCTTATAAATCAAAACTTCCTGCATGTCTACCTTTTTGAGTCGCACACAATTTCCTCATTTTCAATTTATCTTTTTCGTTTTGAATAAAATCATTCAGTTTCCTTTCCATGACTACACTACTTTGTTATTCGTACCACAAAAATTCTTTGACCCTCATATCTTTTATTTATAGTCCTACCACTCATTTTGTATAACTCGTGTTGACTGATGTAGGATTCCTTAAGGCCTGCCTTTCAACAAGTCTTTCTCCATCAACCTCAGCACCTTATCTACGATAGAGACTAGAGTTCATTTTTAGTACCTTGAGGCTTGCATGCCTTAATGGCAAGTTCTCTCGCTGAAAATCATGGAAATACATCAATGTCCCTTGACCGTTAGATCTTGCAAGTGGCTTGACATTAACTCCTTTATTCCCACTTTGTACGATGTACTTACGTACCTTGGCACTCATTCACATCAATGGTGAGATTTCCTCGAGGGATAATTTTAGGGGTGAATTTTAGCCCAGTGGGCTATTTTTCCATGTTTTTATCTCTAGAAAGATTCGCCAATTTGTATTATTTAAAGCCCTATTTCGCCCAATTTTGATGGGGTAAAATTTTTTCACCCAAAAAATCGCCAAATTATTATATAAACGATATAAAATCCTCGGAAATTAAAATATTTTTTGAAAAATATTGCCAATCATTTTATAGTTGGCGTTTTAAGAATTTGCATTAGAGGAAATTTCAACTCAAAATGGGCCTTTTAACTTTTATTCAAATTCCATGTCATCATGTGTTAGACAATGAAATTGCTTTAAATTTGAAATACCGTATAGGTCTTAAACACTTTTTTAATATAAATTTGGGGATAGGTATCATAAAAAAAACTACTTTTTTTGTTTGTATTTTTGACATATCTCCCCGTGTTTTTACTCAAATTTCGATTAGGAGAGCTCATTGGATGCGAAATTAAATTCCGCATCCAACGAGTACCCACTTGGCATACTTTTGACGGACCCAGCTACCCCAAAAACAAGAAATACCTGAAAAAATGGAATGATGATAGCTACCCCAAAAACAAGAAATACCTGAAAAAATGGAATGATGACATCATCATTCCATTTTTTCAAAAGTATGCCAAGTGGGTACTCGTTGGATGCGGAATTTAATTTCGCATCCAATGAGCTCTCCCAATCGAAATTTGAGTAAAAACACGGGGAGATATGTCAAAAATACAAACAAAAAAGTAGTTTTTTTCTTTTCTTCCTCCAAAAATAATAAATATTATTTTATTATTTTAACTATTATTTTATTAGTTCATTTTAGGAGGCCCGTTTTGAGTTGAAATTTCCTCTAATGTAATATTCGCCAACATTTAAACGCTTTTAAATAAGTAACGTTCCTTAAAATCATCCTTGATTTCCTCGCATTGGTTAACGACATCTATTAATGGTTGGTAATCTAATGAATTATTTCCATGTTTGACATCAAGAAATTTATTCCCATGGTAAGAATTGTACCATTGGATTTTGTAGCAGGTGAAGACTATATACTTTGCATAATTTCGTCAACGGTTTTACAGCAGCATACTGTTGATGTAATTGTAACTTCGAAATGTATTCACTTGTATTTCTTATCTATTGTAACCCGATGTTCATTCCAGGATGTATTGTAATGTATTTGAGTCATGTCATACCCCGATGATTATTTCGGGAAGTTTCTATAATGAGAAAGTCATGTCAAGTCATTATGGGTAACCCTCCTATTGGTCAAGGGTTAAAGTCCCCACAGTTATGGGGCCCTTGGGTTATTGGACTATCCTAGTGAAGTCAACCCTAGGTGAGTCATTGTAAGTCCGGGCAATAGTCCCCACCATTATTCTACCCTCCTATTGGTCGAAGGAGGCAAAGTCCCCACAAATGGTGGGGCACTAGGGTTATTAGACACTCCTAGAGATGTCGGCTCTAGTAAGTAATTGTTAAGTGAGGCCGACATGTTGGAGTGCACTTCAAGTGAACGAAAGAATATAAATAGAGAGTGAGAGTCTCTCTATTTATCACTTGCAACACTCACACTCACTCATTGGGGTGCATGAGTGAGAGAGGAGAAGCTCTCTCAGTGTGAGAGAGAGAGACTGCTGCTATTGGGAGATCGTCTTACTATTTTTGGGCTTTTACTATTTTGGTGCTGATTCTATCTCCGAGGAAGTTGTTGGGTTTTCTCCTTTATGGTTTCCCAGAGGAAAACTATTTATGTCTCTTGTCTCTTGTGATGTGCTTATGTTTTATTGATGTGCTTGTTATTCTCTAAGTGAAAAGATCCTAAGATCATAATGATAGCTTATATGATGAAAAACTAACATGGTAT
Organism: Pseudotsuga menziesii; assembly: GCA_001517045.1. Lineage (NCBI taxonomy): Eukaryota > Viridiplantae > Streptophyta > Pinopsida > Pinales > Pinaceae > Pseudotsuga > Pseudotsuga menziesii. Next base: position 179,682 of record LPNX010219038.1, read on the forward strand.
TAGAGCTAACCTGAGAAGAAGACATTGTGCAGCTACAAAATCTAGGGCTTCTTACTATTTGGGTCTCTCTCCACAATCCATCAGCAAAAGTATGCTAGGCTGACTCTCCATTGAAGGGCGCATCTTTCTATCGAAGCGGAATTCGATTCCGAGCATTTTCAGTTTTCGATGTGGAAGTTAGGGCTTTCTACATAAGAGGAATTTTTTACTGAGACCAACATAGGATTTTTCCCCTCATCAAAACCAAAGTTTAGAGACCTGGATCAAGAAATTTGGTTGGGTGAAACTCCAGGAAAGTCAAACCCTAGTTTGACCCTGAGCTAGGAAAAACCCTAAATACTAAAACTAATACGTTTTGGTACATTCGCTGTATTCTGAGATTGGAAAACGCTCAGGAGCATAAAATTGTAGGGGCTGAATATAAAATCATGATCAACACTATGTCCAAAATTCAGCCTCTGTTTCACTATATTCTGGGCGATATGATCCCTCCAAGTCAGGGTTCCATCCTCTTCCAGAATTCATCCCTAAACAAGACACCAGGGGAGAATTGAAATATCTTGGGCTATAGAGGTCCAAATGGAATTCCTCAAGATGTTCCAGAAAGGGCACAGAATTTAATTTTGGTGTTCTGAATATCATACTCTGAAGATGAACCAGTGACATGTGGCATTCCGTACAACTTAGCTATTCTGAAGAGTCCTGTAACAGGTCACCTTGGGAAAAGGATCATAAATATAAAATGGTGAAACCAATTCTGATGAAACCTGTGGTGTTGGATCAGGGACATGTGAGGTTATATCAGTGCGCAATTTTAGACATAGAGGAGCCGCAATGTTGGAGATATCATAGAAACAGTAACAGGCTTTTCTGCAGAAGAAATTGGAAAACTAGGGCTTCCTTTTCCGGGAGCTTCCCTCCACTGTTTTCAGAAAAGGAGTACATTGTATAGTTCCATTTGAAGAGATATATCTGTATATCCAATCAGATCTGAAAGATTCCAAGTTTTGAAAATTAGGGTTTCTGTGACAAACCCTAGATTAGCCAGCTCCGAAACGAGGACGGACACCTCAAATCGGTAAGACCTAATCCTTTGCTATTTTCATTTGAGGTTCTCATTTCAAAGTGATCTATCACATCAGCTTGATGGTAATCTTGGTGAAGTTGACAACTTCCAAGCCTAGAATTATATGATATCTCTAAAGAAAATGGATTGGACACCTGCATGAGTATAGAGGTTCCAGTTCCAGAGGGAGATGAGGCTAGAAGGCTTACACAAGAAGAACTTGGTCAAGGCCAAGAAGATGGAAACATCATGGGATACAAAGCAAGATTCATAGCACGAGGCTTCTCATGAAAAGAAGGCCTAGACTATGAAGAGACATTTGTAGCCGCTGGAAGTGAAGTCACATAATCATGTGTGCAAATGAAAGAAGGCCTTGTACGAGTTCATAAGACACCCATGGGATATCACATACATGATGAGCTTGATGAATATCTTAACCTTTGCTACAAGGTTGATAAAGGATGACAAGCTCACAGATGGATGTGAGAAGAAGTTTTGAAAAAGTTCAAAATAGAGGATCTTGGTATACAATGATCCTAGATGGATACTACTTGTCACTCTGGTACAAAATATTTTAGTGCATAGAGTACAGAAGAAAGAGGGAGTATGATGCTCCACTTCAGAGGGAGCGGATGTAGAAGATCCTGAGGTTTGACATGGTATGACAGAATTGACAACTTTCTATCCAGTTTGGGCTTTACCAAGAAGATTCCAACCTTTACTACAAGGTTGAAGATGGAAACCCAGTGATGCTTCTACTATATGTAGATGATCTATTTGTGACAGGTACAGATGGGTTGATTACTGATACGAAGAGAAAGCTTGCTGCTGAGTTTGAAATGAAGGACTTGGGGATGATGCATTGATTTCTAGGTATGGAGGTGTGGCAGAGTACAGATGGAATCTTCCTTGGACAAAGGAAGTATGCAATAGAGATCTTGAAGAGGTTTGGGATGATGGATTTCAAGGCTATGACCACACCGATGGCATTGAACCTGAAGCTATTGAGTGATGCTTCATCAGAGTCGGTTGATACTACGATGTATCGTCAGATTATTGGGTCATTGATGTACTTGACAAACATGAGACCAGACATTTTCTTTGTCGTGAACACCTTGAGCCAGTTCTTGACAGATCCGAGAAGTGTTCACTTGATTGCTGCAAAGCAAGTTCTGAGGTACCTGAAGGGTACAATTGATTATGGGATCAAGTACGATGCAAATAAAAAGATTAACCTAGAGGGTTATGTTGATGTTGCTTCAGTATCGGATCAGGTGTGATCTCTTGGTTTAGCAGGAAGCAATCCTGTGTGGCACTAAGTACAGCTGAAGCAGAGTATGTCGTAGCTTGTTCAGCTAGTTGTGAGGCAGTATGGCTGCAAAAGCTACTGTCTGATATATTTGATCTCCAGTTGGATGTTACTTGTATACATTGTGATAACCAGAGTTGCGTAAAGTTTTTAGAGAATCCAGTGTTCCATGACAAGTCGAAGCATATCAAGATCAAATATCACTGTATCAGGGATATGGTGCAGAGGGGAGCAGTGAAGCTCCAATGTGTTGCGACGGAGGAACATATAGCTGATGTATTGACAAAGCCATTGGCTAGAGTGAAGTTCGAGTACTTCAGGGAGAAGCTTGGAGTTCTCCATATCGAGGTTTCCTCCAAGGGAAAGTGATGAGTCCCATAGCCATTCTGACATGGTGAGAGGATTGGTTCCTTCCATGGTCAGATGTAAGGGCTGACCCATTTCATCATGGTGAGAGGATTGGTTCCTTCCATGACTGATATGAGTGTTGAGATCCATATCCATTCTGAAGAGCAGGTCAGATATAAGGGCTGAGCCATTCTGTCATTGTGAGAGGATTGGTTCCTTCCATTTCAGATGTGAGTGCTAAGCCATTCTGATATGACTGCAAGATTGGTTCGTACATGATCAGATATAAGGGCTATTTCCATTCTTAGAATGAAGCTTCCTAGTGAGGTACTAGGAAAACTCAGTTTATGACTGAGGGCCATTCTGATATGACCGTGAGATTTGTTCTCACATGATTAGATATGAGTGCATCGCCATTCTGATGTGACAGAGGGATGTGTTCCCACTTGATTAGATGTAAGGGCTGAAGCCATTCTGTCATGGCTAAAGGATTAGGTTCCTCCCATGTCAGATATGAGTGCTAAGCCATTCTAACTTAGTGTTAGATATAAGGGCTACCGCCATTCTTTGAATGGAGCTACCTGGTGAGGTACCAATGATCCTCAGTCTAGGACTGAGAGCCTTTCTAATGTGACTAAGGGATGTGTTCCCATGTACTCAAATGTAAGTGCAGTGGCCCTTCCATAGATGATAGTAGTTTGAGTTCCTATCATGCTGGTGGTTGTAAGTGCTGAGCCATTTCACAGATGATAATAGTTTGAGTTCCTATCATGCTGGTGACTATAAGTGATGTGCCTTTTCACAGATGGTAGTAGTTTGAGCTCGTACCATGCTGGTGATTGTAAGTGCTAAGCCTTTCCATAGATGGTAGTAGTTTGAGTTCATACCATGCTGGTGGATGTGAGTGTTGTGCCTTTCCACAGATGATAGTAGTCTGGGTTCCTATCATGCTGGTGGTTGTAAGAGCTGAGCCATTTCACAGATGATAGTAGTTTGAGTTCCTATCATGCTGGTGAATGTGAGTGCTGGGCCTTTCTGATATGATTATAGGATTGGTTCCTACATGATCAGATGTGAGTGTTGGGCATGCCTTTCTGACGAGTAGGTCAGATGTAAGTGTTGGGCAAAGACCTACATGATGGCTAGGCCTACAACCAGCATGAAAAAGGGTTGGCTCTGTAGAACTTCCTGTGACGAGAAGAATCATGAGATAGCACCAGGGATGATCTAGATCCAGTGATGATAGAGATCCAGTGATGATGATCCAGCAGTGATGATCCAGATCGATTGATGATCCAGATCCAGTCCAGTGATGTTGATCTAGATCGAGTGATTATCCAAATCCAATGATGATGTTCCATGATGATCCAGATCCAGTGATGATGTTCCATGATGATCCAGATCCAGTGATGATGTCCCATGATGATCCAGATGACTTACAGATGAAGATGACCTAAAGATGACGAAGACCTGACGATGACCCAGATGATACAGAGAAGAAGACTTGTGCTGATAAATTGTGTCAAGAGAATACCTTCCTAGTTAAGAGGGAGTGTTGCTGTAATTGTAACTTCGGAATGTATTCACTTGTATTTCTTATATATTGTAACCCGATGTTCATTCTGGGATGTATTGTAATGTATTTGAGTCATGTCATAACCCTATTATTATTCCGAGAAGTTTCTATAATGAGAAAGTCATGTCAAGTCATTGTGGGTAACCCTCCTATTGGTCAAGGGTTAAAGTCCCCACAGTTATGGGGCCCTTGGGTTATTAGACTATACTAGTGAATTCAACCCTAGGTGATTCATTGTAATTTGGGGCAATAGTCCCCACCATTGTGTTACCCTCCTATTGGTTGGAGGAGGCAAAGTCCCCATAAGTGGTGGGGCACTAGGGTTATTAGACACTCCTAGAGATGTCAGCTCTAGTAAGTAATTATTAAGTGAGGCCGACATGTTGGAGTGCACTTCAAGTGAAAGGAAGAATATAAATAGAGAGTGAGAGTCTCTCTATTTATCACTTGCAACACTCACACTCACTCATTGGGGCGCATGAGTGAGAGAGGATAAGCTCTCTCAGTGTGAGAGAGAGAGAATACTGCTGTTGGGAGATCATCTTACTGTTTTTGGGCTTTTATTGTTTTGGTGTTGATTCTATCTCTGAGGAAGTTGCAGGGTTTTCTCCTTTATGGTTTCCCCATGGAAAACTCTTTATTTCTCTTGTCTCTTGTGATGTGCTTATGTTTTATTGATGTTCTTGTTATTCTCTCAATGAAAATATCCTACGATCATAATGCTAGCTTATATGATGAAAAACTAACACATACTTCTAGCCATATGAGACTACCACAATTCTACTTTCAGCTCTCATCTTTTACTTCATCCAACCAAGCAATAGTTCAGTTCCTTCACTTCACACTCTATGATCCAGCAGCAGTATCGACCACTTTCCTCTTGCATAGTTCATCAACTTTTTAGTAAGTGGAGGTATGTTGTTTTCCAATTTTTAACCATGTAATTCCTTAAATGCTAGAAAATGAATGAATTTGGAAAATCCCTCACTACATTCCCTTTCTCCTTTTCATAAACCTAATACATCTTAAGTTTTGGGAGGGGAACTATTCATTACCATTTTACATATTCATCATCTCATTTACCCTTAATCAACATGTATTTCACAAACTATGTTGTATATATTGGCATGATTCATAATATGAAGAAAAGGCTTTCTAATGTAAATTGACGGTTCATCATTTTCAATGCATGTATACTTTTAAATCTTATGTATTGCAACAAAAATACAAGTAAAAGAAATTATTGTTGTTAACACAAGAACCAACCTTTGTTATGGTTTTCACACAAGAACCAACCATAAGAAAAAGTGCTGCCACTGATGCATTTCAAATCCTAGAATGATTTACTGTTACATACCATCATCATGTAAAGCCTAGCTACAAGCCAAAAATTTTAAAAAATAATCAATGCATAGTTGCATGAGGACATGCAACCAGTCAAGTTAGGGGGAATGTTGAGCCGCAAAAAGACCACATTTTATTCATCTTTCCTATACCATTTGTCAACTTATTCCTATCTTATCCTTCCATAAAAACCATTAATATTCACCACTTTGATAATAAATATGGGTTTATATTACAATTTTTCAAATATCTTTTATTTTTGAGTATTTTGAGTGAATTTGTGGTTAATTATTGAGAAAAATAACATATTTTCATTATATTTTAAAGTTGGATGAGTTTGGTGATGCTTACAGGTGTATTTGAAGACTTTCACAAGCTCAAAAATTACCACCTAGCCTCAAATTCGAATTTCATCCTCAAGATGTGGGCTAACCTCAAGGAGAACATTATGGAAATGTGGAGAGAATAATGTATCCAATATTTGTTGAGCATTTGAAGGGATGAGTTGTATATTTGTTGATGACTTTTAGGGATAAGTTGAGAGAATAGTGGATCTGTAATTATGATGAGTTATCTTGAATTCATGTATAAATTGGAGGGCTCTATCCTCATTTTGGTTAGAGATCTCTCTAGTGGTTTAGAAGTAGAGAATAGTTCAGAGTTAGTCATAAAGTGGATTCTTCATTGTTATGTAATGGAGATGATGATTAATGCACATCCTTTGATTCTCCCATGTTAATATAGATTTTCAGTAATTTATTTCTTATGAATTGTTAGTATAGATTTACCGTGATATCACAAGTTAATTTTGAGTGCTTTATACGAGTTTATTTCATACAATTTCAATCTTTCTTTATCAAGTTAATTTCTACAATTTCGTGTTTTTTGCAATTAGATTTATTTTCATATAATTTCTTGTTTTCATAACTTAGATTCAATTTCAGTTGTAGAATAGGTTAGCAATACTTTGCCCCTGTATATATTTTGTATGTACCTCATAATTTTACGCTCTCTCCGGGTCGACAATTAAATCGTTGGATATATGTTATAATTTGTTTAATATTTTTCCCAACACTGGTAGTCCATAGGTATGGAAATTCTTAAGAACATGATGATTAAAGTAAATATTTTTGAGCAATTGTTCAAATAATCGGGAATGTAGATGTCTAAATCAAGACACCATATATAAAGCATAACAAAATCATAGAATAAGTGGTATGATAATTATATACAAGAATTCTAAAGCTTCAAAGTTAAGATATATTTTGAGTGTTTTTAGAGCACTTTTTTTTTATAGATAATATCTCATGAGCTGCTTAAAGAAATAGAAAAAATCATTTGTAACCAAATTGCAAAACCACTTGTTAGATGATTTATTTTATTCTTGAAAACATATATAACATTATATAAAAAGAGTCCCCTGTAAACAAATTATTAGAAATGACTCTTATTTATGCAAAGAAATACACACATCTTTACATATATGCAAGTTACGATAACCCACAATATTTTTAAGGATCAGGAGGAGGAAGATTTTTTGGAGATGGAAGTCTAACGATTACCTCTATTTTTGTAGGATCCACCTTGATCCCTTGATGCAAAACATGATTCCCCATACAAATGTGACATGCAAAGATTTTGTTTAATGAACATTCCTATTGGGGATGTTTAGTCTTACATCTTGGATAGAATTTTCTCTTCGCTGCTCGTTCTTCTTCATGTTTCTTCATGTAAGTTTGGTTTCTAAAGTGAGTATACCTAGAAGGCTTCATTTTAGGTGAGAATGGGGCACCCCAACATTCTTTTCCAAAAGAGATATTCATTCTCTTATTAGGTCTTATAGGGATGGTAGATGCTACTTTGGATGTTTCAATTGGTGAAATTACTATGTTAATTGAGTTTCCAAAGAGAGCTCTCACCTAGGCAGGATTGACAAAATTAGTGAAGTTCAGCTCCCCTACTAGTGAAAAAGTTGTATCATTTAGTTTTGTGAATAGTAGGAGGTTTAAGGGTTCCCAATGGTTATTCCCTTTCAACTTCATCATAAATGAGGCCCTCGGGACCTCCTGCAAGGATCTCTTCTCTTTCTATGGATTCCCTTGTAAGATCTCCCAAAAGAGTCTCCTTATCTTTCTAGTAGAACTAATTCCGAGCGGTGTTTTGTTTTCTTGATGCCTTTTCACTGAGTTAATGATTGGGGTATTATGTCCCCCATAAAAATTAATAAGGATTTTAACCAAATTTTACTGTCTTAACAAATCTACCTTGAGAATATTTAGGTTTGTTCATAAAAACTAAAGGGAAACATATGCTGCTACTACTACTAGATTTGGGGGCACCTATTATAAAATATGTGCAGGTTCTTACCTCTCGTCTTACCTCTCCCCTGACATGATCCTATATCTATTCTATGTTACAGAACAACTCTCTCGCAATGATGCCAAAATGTTGGGTAAAATATCGTCTTGATTAATTCACCTAATATTTAATTATCGACCGGGGTTGGTAATCTTAGAGTTGACACAAAGTATATTCATAGGTAGAGGGGTTCCTAGGGTATCGTGGTAATACTTCAACAAACAAAATATTGAAAGATCCTTCAAAATGAAAAATTGAGTCATACTCCTACGGATTCAACTATTAGGGTAATTAAACAGAGTACTAGACCATAGTGGTATCAAGTTACACTATTCTACTCTATAAAAAATTAATAAAAGATAAAGATATGAACAATGCTTATTCTAATAAACTACTTTCTCTAAGAATATCTATTTTACTGCTAAAAAACATTAGATACTGACTGCACAAGGAAGGATTTACAACAACTGGATATGCTTTCTAAAAACTATACATGCAACTAACAGATGTACATAATGATTTAAACTAAACTATCTAGTTCCATTCTCCTTGGTTATTTTGAGGATAAGGATTCACTATGAGTGGAGCAGGAGTATGATAAGTGTCAAAGTGACTTTCAAAGGAAGTGAAGAAACTAAAGGGAATCAAATCTAACTTGACCTCTATAGAGATATGCAGACTAAGAAACCTCTAATTGAAAGCGATAGTAAACACGATGATTTATTTCATAAGCAAATAAATCCTAAGTGCAAAAGATAGAACAATACTACAAGAAGGTAGACATAACTTATAAACAAGTAGAAAACTTATAAAGATGATTTTAAATCCTATTCTATAGGTTTCTTTGGTAACCACCTAATTGGAAGGGATACCGACTACTACTTATGATCAATTTACAAGGTACTAACATATTTCCCTAATATTGATATATCTAATTCTAAACTACATATATATAAGGTGAAATCAATTCAAGCCAAAGATATAATTACAAAGCGATACAGTAAACCAAAACACATGACATAATTATGAAACATAAGGTGAAAAGAAGGAAGAAATGGGAATAAGAATTAACAAGTATTCTAAACAATCTCATCTAAGGCTTTTAAGAAGAAACACAACCATTGTCTAACTACCATTACCAAAACAGAATCGAAAAACTAAAGAAACAAGCTCAAAACAGATTAAAAATGCCCAAAGCTGAATGGAAGGATAGATAATAGACTGGAATACAGGTCTGAATGACAGGAAGAATAGGCTTTCTGAATGACAACCTACACACAAAAAACACTAGAATGCCAAGAAATAATTGATATAAATTATTTTGAGGTCAGTTGATCCATACACATGCTAATGAAATGTAAAGAACAAAAATTAAACATATCTAATGATTAAATCCAATCTATGAAATAACTCAAACTCAATTTAGAATTAAAATATCATTACCTATTTATTAAACAAACTGTAATATAAATTAACTGAATTCATAACAAAATGGAAAGGGATAGAATTGAATCTACTGTAATTGAATCAAAGCAATCTATTCTATCAACATAAACCAAGATAAAAACTGGAAATACTTGAAAGGGAAATTGAAAGCAAATTTTTGCGCAATCGGTTGCTTAAATCACAAAGGAAACTATATTAACAACATAATATCAAAGTGTAATCTATGCTATAGGAAATGAATAACATGAATGATTTTAGTAACTAAATTGCATAAACAAAATACAAATAAAACTATTCTAATTGCAAAAAGGAAGAACAAAAATACACAACAATAGAAATCTTTGGTTGATCAAGGGCCCTCCCAGCAATCAGAGTGATAACTTGCTCAACACTACTAAGACATGATCATGCACAACATAAGCAGAACTTCCATTAAAGTGAAGAAAATTATTACAGAGTTTTTGGAACCAACTAATAACATTTTATAAAATGGCTAGCTAACTATTTTTTATCAACTCCTCTCACATAATAGCATTTATATATATAGCATTTTACAAAGGGCAAGAAATTCAACCCTTTCAGTGGTTGACTGCTCTTAAGATAAGTCAACCATTATGATAGATAACTAAATGAATAACCAACACATAACATTTTCCTCCTTCTTCATGAGATGGTTCTTCTATGGCACGTGATGTGGCATACAAGCTCTGTTTCAGCGTGGCTGTTGTCAAGGTGTCGAGCATAAACATCATGCTAGCAATCTTCCAGAAGGGGTTTCATAATATCACTCTGGAGAATGGACAGAAACAAGTTTATAGTTCGTTCCATACTTTTAATGCTTGGGAATCTATCAGTACCAGCTCGTTATTAGCTCAACAGACTAAATGGTAAGTTGTGCAGTGAGATGGATATGCACTACGCGTATCTAGAATGATTGCATGGTCTATTCGTTGGCTCACTCAAATCTAAGATATACAATAATGATTTCATATATTAGCATATCATCAAATATCATCGAATTTAACCTATAAAATCATGAAATGATCATAACTTGCATAAAACCAAAATATAGTCATACCTAGTGCTGAATAGTGAACTGTATGATACAGAATATCCCAAAAGGTGACAAAACATATGTCAAAACATGTAAATTACTAGCTGAAAATGATGACAAAATGAGGGTCAACACGTATGGTAGGGAACTTTGGTATTGAGAAGACAGTGACAGTCTTGCAGAAATATTTTTATTTTCCCAAACTCCAATAATATGTAGGTCGATATATCATATACTGCGCTTCCTACACCATCGCAAAACTAGTCGTTAAAAATCCAAGGTTGTACAACTCCCTTCACACTCCAAATGGACTATGGGAATCCATATCCATGGATTACATGTCATGACTAGCTTCAACTAAGCATGGTAATGATTTTGTGTTTGTGGTTATGGATCGCTTATCTAAGATGGCCATTATGATAGCTTGTAAGAAAAAAATCTTTGTCGAAGCCATTTCTAAGGTATTCTTCGAGCATGTTTGGGTTCATTTTGGGTTTCCACAGACTATCATTTTAGATCGGGACAATAGGTTCATGAGCACTTTGTAGTCTAGTATATGCTCTTGGATGGATACCAATATCACTAAATCAATTGCCTTCCACTCCTAGACTGATGGAAAAAGAGAGGTAGTCAACCAAATGAGTGTGCATATTCAGAGAATGTATAATTATAAACATCCCTGCACATGGCATGAGAGCCTTCCTTATGTTCAACGTATCTATAATTGAGCTCTTCATATCTCTACCGATCACAAACCCGATTGGTGTAGCTCTACCCATGGCATTCACACAGGAGGAACATTGATTCAAGAGCATCATCGCATGCCAACAATGTCATGAGTTGGACACATGCTATGGCATATTTTTGTTTTTTTTTCAAGCCATAGTTTGTTATCACCAGTAGGAGTGATTGCGTATCATGACTCCCTGTGAGGAGATCAAGCCGCAGTTTCTTTGTTTGTGACAGGGATGTTTTCATCATGGTTTGTAATGGTTTGTTTTTAGTTGCAGGACCACTCAGTGTAGGAGGTTATATTAAATAAGCATACAAGAGAAGGGAGAAGGGCTTTTCTCTTCAACATTAGAGTCCCGAATTTACAGAGAGAAGGACAGACCTGCTTTTGCTTCCACTTGTAAATATTTTGAAAAGACTGAAGAAAGAGATCTGAGCTGTGTGTTTGTGTCTTTTCTCAATAGAAAGAGTAGTTGTGTGTTTGCAGTGTTTGTGTGTTTGTGTGTTTGCATTTACTATTTGAATTGTGAATACATGAAGAGCTGACTTTGGTGGTTTTCTGAACATTTGTGTATTTCTATGAAATTATTGATTCAAGTGTTAAATTGTTGTTTTAATAGATGAAATAGGTCATAGATGCATGCATAGAAGTGTTACGCTAATGAATCTTGAATATTTAAGGCTGGATTGATCGATCCTTTGATCAATCAATGTAGAATGCAGATTTTCTTCCATTAACAAGTTTTATAGAGAATGAACGATGGGGATTAAGTCCATAGGAAAATATCCGATGGTCTAGGAGAGATCAGCAATGGAAGTTTCAAGGGAGATAATAGATCCACAAATATCTTTGAGATCCACATCAAAATGTAGATCGAGAGTTAGGGAGAAGGCCATAGAGATCTGACGGTTGAAACAATTGCAGAGGAAAAGTTCCATAAAAAAAGTTGTAGGGGAGAAAGTTAGGAAAGTTGGTCGGACTCCCTACATCCTGCATGATCCAGATGGAGATCGATGGCCACCCACCTATTCCACTGGATCAAAACAATTGTCCATTGTGGCAGTTTCCTAGTTATTTTTCTACAGTTTTTCAGGTCCTAAACTTCTACAACCATTTTGAGGCCCTAAACGACATTTTTTGGAGATTCAAGGCCAAATGGTGACCATAATCATGCATTTGGCCAACCAAAAGCTGTAAATCTTAGACAGACCTTTCCAACTAGCTATCGAATGCCCAAATCAGACATCGTATGCAAAATCTATGACCCCAGGAAGTTGACTGTTCAACTTACCACCTTGGGGCAAAATTTATGATGGTTCATCTTCTAGGGTTACGTTTTGGAATTTTGGGGTTCTCACCTCATTATTATTATAAATAGGCCCCTTTGGCCTCATTTTGTATTCAGCTTGGCATGAATGAGCGTAGAAACCACATCTCCTCTCAGAGATAGCTACCACTATTCTAGCAATTGTATTATAGTATGTTCTATTTCTGCCATTTAATAGAATATGTGTTTACTATATCTTTGTTATCTCTGGAAAATTTCTATTATTATGATTCTTTATATGTTCTTTCATTTCGTTCACTCATAAATCCGGATCAGTGGTATCAGAGAAATTTGCTATTCGATTGTTTCTCGGTGCATGTCCCTGACAAGGTCTAAGTATAGAGAGTTTGGTCTCGAACTAGTTTCACTTGATCATTCTCACCATCCCAAACGACCTCCCATGGAGAAAGAAAAGAGAGACGATGGAGCAGGAGATCCTATCAAGTCGTTGCTGGAGGAATCCCTCAAGCGACAGAGGAACGAGATGATGGATAGTTTCACCCAAATCCTTCTACAAATTCCAGCAATGGCAACTGCATCTTCAACAAGCAATCAGTTTGGGGATGCAAGTCCCTTCAAGGTACAAGTTAACTTTGATATTCCTTTATTTGAAGGAAATATCGATGCAGATACCCTGGATAATTAGTTGAATGTTCTAGAATGGTATTTCTTTGTCCATAATTTTTCCAACAGAGAAAATATCACCTTTGCGCTCCTTAAGGCAGTCCCCCATGTCCAAAATTGGTGGGGTACTTATTGTGAGCAAAACTCATCAGATGAGTCTAGAATGTTTGAAAAAAATCCCACTTGGGCCTCTTTCATAGATGCAGTCAAGGAATAGTATTACCCTATGGGAAACTATGATGACCAGTACACAAAATGGACCATTCTGCATCAAGAAAGGGACCATATGGTGTCGGAGTACACCAACAAATTTCATACCTTGCATACAAAGCTGAGTATCAAGGACTTCGAGTGACACCTAATTTTGAAATATCGTAGTGTTCTACATCGGTACATCTGAACTGAGATGGAATTCCTCGACATCTCTTCACTTGGATCCACCTATCGGTATACTGTCAAAATCGAGGAGAAATTTCAACAGAAGAACAAGCGAGACTCTAGACCTACGAATCCACAGCAGAAGCAAGGAAATGGAAACACTGGCCCGCAGAACACAGTAAAAGAAAACAACAACCAGTCCCCGCCACAAGAAAAGAAGGGGGATGGAAAGACAAAGAAGGACACTGGTAAGTGGTGCAAATTTCATAAAAGCCCTTGGCACAACATTGATGAATGTCACTCAAAGTAGTCATTAGTAGCCGAGATCAAATCTTCAAAATCAAATCCTGATTCTGATTCTGAACCCAATTCCACAACCGCATACAATGGGAGGCAGATCATTGATGCAGACCCCACTACCACTGTTGCTACCGCACAGATTCAACTAGAGGATCCTAAAGAGTCATAGGTAGAGGAGCGCCCATTCCACTCACAAATGTGGGTGAAGGGATGCCTCTGCATTTTGTTGTTGACAACGGCAACCAAAAGAACCTAATCTCAGCAGAAGTCATCAAGAGATTGGAGCTTCCGACAGCACCACACCTACAACCTTACAACATCAGTTGGCTAAGCCAAGGATGAGGTATCTGCATTACTCAACAATGCCTCCTACCATATGGCATCAAGCCTTTCAAAGATGAGGTACTGTGTGATGTGGCCCCACTTGAAGTCTGTGATGTTCATTTAGGACAACCATATATGTGGAAGCTTCATGCTGTATATGAGTCATGGCCTCGTAGTGTCATTGTTACTTTGGGAGGAAAACTCTTCCGAATACCAGAGACCGTTGCACCTAACAAATTCTAGCAAGGTAGGAAGATAAGCACCCACATTAGAAAATTATTCCTCTTCACAATTGCGTCTGAAGGAGAACATAAGAGCACAGAGACCTCCACACCCTCTGCACATGGTGTCTCTACTCATCAGACACAAGAAGAAGATAAAGAGATTGTTTCCTCATCTATCCGATTACCTCTACGATTCAAGGCCATGCATTCAAGGTGCTCATCCAAAAACAAGTCATCCATACAACAATTACAGCCTTCTCGAGATGTCAAAGAAATGAAGCCTCTTTACTTCAGCAAATGTCACACCAGGAGATCAACTCAACACACAGTTCGAGATATGATACAAGATTCGACACAATGGAGATAATTGCTTGCTAAGGAGGGAGGATTGATCCAGATGGATATTGGTGTCCACCCACCTATTCCACTGGCTCAAAACAATTGTCCATTATGGCAGTTTCCTAGTTATTTTTCTATGGTTTTTCAAGTCCTAAACTTTTGGGGCCGTTTTGAGGCCCTAAACGATGATTTTTGGAGATTCGAGGCCAAATAGTTTCCATCAACATGCATTTTTCCAACCAAAAGTTGTAAATATTAGACATACCTTTCCAACGAGCTATCGAACGCCCAAATCGAAGATCGTATGCAAAAGTTATGACCCCGAGAAGTTGACTGTTCAACTTACCAACTTGGGGCCGCAAACTTTATGACGGTTCATCTTCTAGGGTTACGTTTTGGAATTTTGGGGTTCTCAAATCATTATTATTATAAATAGGTCCCTTTGGCCTCATTTTGTATTCATCTTGGAATGAATGATCGTAGCAGCCACATCTCTTCTTAGATATAGCTACCACCATTCTAGCAATTGTATTATAGTCTATTCTATTCCCACCATTTAATAGAATATCTGTTTACTGTATATTTGTTATCTTTGCAAAATGTCTGTTATTATGATTCTGTATATGTTCTCTCATTTTGTTCATGCATAAATCTGGATCACCGCATCCCGCATCTCACAACCTGAATGTGGAAATCCTGTTGTGGAAATAGAGTTGCAAAAACTCTGCTGCAGAAGAAGAATTGTGGGGAGCTAATTCTAGAGAAAAATTTAGCCGAGGGATAAATTCGGTCATCCTACTACGTGTAGGACCCACTATATCCTGGATGTACTGGTTGGGTTGGCTATGGTTGATCCCACCTATGCCAATTTTGGTATCAAATCAAGGAGAGTCTTGTGTGATAGAGAAGTGTAGCAGTAGAATCCTAAAGGGAGAAAAGAAGAGTGCTCAGGAGGTTCTAGATAGAGAACCATCGTTACCAATAAACCAAGTAAAAATAAGGGTCTTGGTGAGGTAAGTTGTACCAGTGTGAAAGAGAAATGTTATTGCAGAGGCTTAATGCAAGAGGATGGATGCACGCGTAGGAAGAGCAAGAGGTCGTGACAAATGTCGACCAGCGGTGAACGTGGAAGTTATGGAGAAAATGAGGGAGCTGCGAGCATGTATGGAAGCCTTGGACATAGATAAATGAAGAGACCTAGAAGTAGGGAATGTAAGTGAACCTGAGGATGAAGAGCAAAGAGAAGAAGCTGCACCTTTGCCAGAAACACCTAAGCTAAGGTATTTCAGGTTCATTCCAGGAGAAACTTCAAGGCCGAAGCCTTAGTTGTCTACCTATGATGGAAGTCTCATTGTTGAGGATCTCGTTGATTGGATAAGTGAGCTAGATATGTACTTTGAATACGATGAGATTGAATAAGAAAAGAGAGTTAGATTGGTTGTGACAAGGTTTAAAGGACACACACCCTTGTGGTGGGATAGTGTGCAAGAAGAAAGAAGGAGGAAGAATAAGCCATTGATAAAGAGCTGGATTGGATAATAGCAAAGATGAGGGCTAAGTTCTTGCCCAAATATTACCCATTAATTCTGTATATATAGGTACATAGCCTTAAACAAAGATTGTTAACAGTGAAAGAGTACAATGAAGAGTTCTACAAAGTAAACCTAAGGGAAGGATATGTGGAAGAGTCAACAGAAAAGGCTTCTATATATGTCAATGGTCTAAGGATGGATATCCAAGGAGAAATCAACATGATATCACCTAGAACAATGGAGGAGGCATATCAATGTGTCATGAGGCAAGAAGAAAAGATAGTGAGGAAGCATATCTTCAAAAGAGGTCGAGCTTCAACTAGATGAAAAGGACAAGCAGCTGGAAGAGGAAGATTTGGAACACAGAGGGGAAAGTATAGTAATTCTAACTAGAAATAAAAGCGTGGTAAAGGAGGTGACTCTAGAAAAAGAGGACCTTACCAAGGAGGTAGAGGTAGAGAAAGTGGCATAGGAATTCTCTTTAGGTGCTACAAATGCAACCAATCGAGTCATAAATCATTTGAATGTCCAGGGAAGGAAGACGTAGGAAAGAGAGGAGCCTATGTAGCTCAGAATGAGTAGAAACAAGAAGAGTTGATAGTGGCTGAAGTTTTTCCAGAGATAGTAGAGTGTTTCATTGTGAATACAATCTTGTTGAAACTTGATATGGAGCAAGCAGAGCCTGCTCAAAGAAAATATTTATTGAGGACCACGTGTAAATTCCAAGGGAAGTGTTGTAAGATGGTGATTGATAGTGGGAGCACTGAAAATATTATTTCCACAGAGATGGTGGAGAATCCAAGTTTAAAGGGGACCAAGTATCTAGTTCCATACAAAGTATATTTTTTACATAAAGGACATCAAATCCTGGTGAGTGAGCAATGTGAAGTTGATTTCCAAATAGGTCCATATAAGGACAAGCTTCTATGTGATGCTATTCCCATGGATGTTTGTCATATACTGTTAGTTAGACCATGGCAATTTGATAAGAAAGTGATTCATGATGGTAGGAGTAACTGTCATAGTTTTGAGAAGAATGGGATAAGACATGTACTTCACCCTTTACTAGAAGGTGGTATGATAGGACAGTCAACACCCAAAGTCTTGATGTTGTCAAGAAAAGAATATTTGCAATACTAATTGAGAAAGAAGAGTTGAACTATGTTGTGGTATGTAAACTAAGAGTGGTTGCAATGAATACTAACATGAAAGATCTACTTGAGGATATTCAAGAGATGTTGAGTGAGTTTAATGACATCGTGGTGGATGATTTACCCAATGAGTTATCGCCAAGGAGGGATATAATCCATCAAATTGATTTTATTCCAGAATCCAGTTTACCAAACAAGGCAGCGTATAGGTTGACACCTCAAGAGAATGAAGAAGTGAGGAGACAGGTCCAAGTATTGTTGGACAAAGGATTAGTCCAGAAGAGTTTGAGTCCATGTCTAGTAATAGTCCATGTCCAATACCAGCAGTACTGACACCCAATAAGGATGGTGGGTGGAGGATGTGTATTGACTCCAGAGAAATTAACAAGATTACTTTCATATATAGGTTTCCATTACCAAGGATGGATGGCATGATGGATTTTCTTAGTGGGGCAACATGCTTTTCAAAACTAGATTTGAAGAGTGGATATCATCATATCAGAACCAAAGAAGGAGATGAGTCGAGGACAACCTTTAAGACAAATGATGGGTTATATGAGTGATTGGTCATGCCATTTGGATTGTCTAATGTACCAAGCACTTTTATGAGATTGATGAATGAAGTATTGAGATATTTCATAGGTAATTTTGTGATAGTTTACCTTGATGACATTTTGGTTTTCAGCCAAACAGAAGAAGAGCATTTGAAGCATCTGAGTATGTTTTAGAGAGGCTGCAATAGGAAAAGTTGCTGGTAAATATGAAGAAGTGTACATTTATGAATCCAGAGATGCTATAGCTAGGTTTTGTTATCTCAAGACATGGGTTGAAGATTGATCCAGAAGAGGTGCAAGCAATCATTGATTCGCCTTCACTGAGGAACATATTTGAGGTGAGAATTTTTCATGGATTGGCAAGTTTTTATAGGAAATTTATAAATTGTTTTAGTGGTATTTATGCATCTATTGTCAATAAATTTAAGAAGGATAGAAAACCCTTTCAATGGATAGTGGAGGCTCAAAGGAGTTTTTAGTTCTTGAAGAATAAGATCACTAAACAACTAGTATTGAATTTACTAGACTTCAAAGATCCTTTCCAAGTATAGTGTGACACTAGTGGAGTATCAATCGGAGTTGTGCTCAATCAAGAGGACATGCCTATAGTGTATTTCAGTGAGAAACTAAATGATTAAAAGAAGAAGTATGCATCTTATGACAAGGAATTTTATGCTATTGTTCAAGCAGTGAAGCATTGGAGACAATATTTTATGCCTAGAGAATTTGTGTTATATTCTGATAACCATGCATTGTAGTACATTATGTAACAACCTAAGTTAAACCTAAAACATGTCAAGTGGGTTGAGTTCTTACAGATCTTTACCTTTGTGTTGAAGCACATAAGTGGAAAGTTAAATACAGTAGCCAATGCATTAAGTAGAAGACATCTGATTATGCAAGATAATCAGATCCAAGTCTTGGGATTTGAGCATTTAGGGGATTTATATGAGACTGACATTAATTTCAAGGAGGATTATACGTCTTGTAAGAATCCAATGGAGGTGGACATAGAACCATGGATGGAGTATACACTACAAGATGGTTTACTCTTTAGAAACAACAAACTGTCTATACCAAAGTGTTTCATGAGAGAGAAATTTATACAGGAAAAACACAATGGAGGTATGGAAGGTCACTTTTGAAGTGATAAAACCTTTGGACAGTTAGGCCATTTCTATCTTTATCCAAGGATGAGGTATGAAGTTGAGAAGTTTGTAATAGATGTAGAGTATGCCAGCATGCTGAAGGAATAAGCCAAAACATAGGGTTGTATACACCATTGCCTATTCCAACTAGGCCTTGGGATTCTGTGAGTATGGACTTCATTCTGTGTTTATGAAGAACTCAAAAGGGACATGATTCTTTGTTCGTAGTTGTTTATAGATTCACTAAGATGGCACGTTTCATTCCATGATACAAGACTAGTGATGCTATGCACATTGCTAACATTTATTTCAATGAATGTGTCAAGCTACATGGTTTACCTATAAGCATTGTATCAAACAAAGATGTGAAGTTCATAGGTCATTTTTGGAGGACCTTGTGGAAGTTGGGTACCAAATTGAACTTCAGTTCAACATATCACCCACAATCTGATGGAAAGATAGAGGTAGTTAATAGGAGTCTATGGAACATGTTGAGAAGTCTAATTAGAGAAAGTCATAAGTAGTGGGACTAAGTATTATGTCAAGTTGAGTTTCCCTATATTGATTCACCAAATAGAAGTACACGGATGAGTCCATTTCAAATTCTATATGGAATGCATCCAAGAGGAGTGTATGAACTTTGTGACTTAGGTCAATTGGAGAAAAGGAGTTCGGATGGAGAAGAGTTTGCAATGATGATCAGTGAACTACATGAGCAAGTGAAAGCAAGGTTACAGTAGAATTACACTAGTTACAAGGCCACAGAAGATTCCAAAAGGTGAGAGAAGAACTATGAAGTAGGTGCTATACCAAAATCTTGTCAGCCTCATGTTATGAGATAGGTATCCCCTTGACTGCTCCAATCCCTCAAAGTTTCCCTGGAGAAATGAAGGAATAAATCAACCCCTTGCAATTTTTCCCTCTTTTGAGCTGGTAACGCTCTTTCCCCATTAATCAAAAGCATTACCCAAGAAGCAAAGATCCAACACCGCTCCTGATACATGAGAGAAGAGAGGTGACACCGCTCTTTTCCTTAGTGATAAAGGCGGTACCCCCTTATCACTGCCTATTTGCTTCTTTGGAAAAGCGGTGCTAGAGTTTTGAAGGTAAAAAGAGAAGCTTCAAGAGGATTCTCGAAGCTTGCCTATGTGGAGCCTCATCAATATGGTTTAGGACTAGCTGGAGCTCGAGATCCTCCCTTTTAGGATCTAATCTCCACGTCACCCATGAGATCCTCAACCATACCTATCCTCCCATGCCTTTAAATAATAGCTCATCCCCCATGGTTCAAGGGAGGAAGAATTGTGTTTCATACCCAAACTCTGTCAAAATCATTTTTGAGTCTTTGGATGCAAGGTATGGTTGGAGGAAAGGAGCCATTGGAGAGCATAGAGAGCAAAGTTGGAGCTTGTTGGGATGAAAGTTTTGGTTTCATGGAGATGCATGTCAACACTAAGGCTTAATTGGTTGTAAACTTCTCCATTTTCATCTTAATGCAAAGATGATTCCTATCCCGCATTACTGTTGTTGTTGATTTCACATGTAAATGTTGTTGGATTCCTTAGTCACTGACATGGATTAATAGATTATGTTTTGGTAGCTTTGATGTGTTTTCATGTTTAATATGATTGCAGGAACACAGGTTTACTATTGAAGCAGGCATTCCAGGTATCTACGATATCCAGGGAGGGTCATCATCCTTTGTCATTCATTTGTTCTGGATCTGAACCATTCAGACTAGGGGAACAACTTCTATCTGTATAAGGTGAAATATTCCTGCTTACAAATCTAGCGACTCCACTGGGGAATTAGTTCAAACTATCGATCATTGGTAAGTTGAAACTTCCACCTTCATTTTCAATTTCTAGATCTACTTTTCCATGCATAGATCTGTAGATATGCTTTGAATTTGATTGTTTTGCCTATGTCTACCTTTGGATCTTCATATTTTTGGTTCACTGGGTTTTTTGGTGATTGTTTGGGTTCATTTTTTAGTCTGTAACTTCCTTTTTTGTCTCTTTTTTTATTTTTCAAATCGCTATCTTGGGCACCGCTCTTGAGCTATGTTATAAGTGTGGTTCTGGAGCTGTCACCGCTCTTCCACCATGGTAAAGAAGTGGTGCCACCACACTTTCTCTATGTGCAAGAAGTGGTGTTGGACCTGGTAACGCAGTGGTGTGAACCTGCAGTAAGCGGTGCCACTGCTTTGTACCTATGTACAAGAAGCGGTGCTCACGCTGGTAACGCCCTGTTCAACACCTGTAGAAGTGGTTCTAGGCATTATTCTTAGCCCTATTTGGTATTTGATTCTTAAATGCTTCTTCTTAGCGTGTATGAATCCATAGTTATTCTCAAGAATTTTGATTGATGTTGGTATTTTAAAACCTCATAGTTGGCTTTGAATATAACTTGGTTTTGTTAGATCTCTGATTTTTGTCTTCTTTGATAGAATAAGAAAAGATTCATTTCAATTTTTCTTCATTGGTTATACATGGTTTTTGTATGTTTTTTCCTTTTTTCATAAAGTTGTGGAAAAGTGCATATGAAAGTTATTGTATGATTTGGTGATTAGTTCATTCACACTTTAGTTGAGAAATCTGAACACTTTTGTATAAAGTTGTAACAATTCTTTCTTGCTTTTCATTAGAGGTCATGACTTATTTTTCAGTTCTAAAAAAAAGATTTTGTTTGTTTCAGTTAGGAGTGGATCATATAAGCAATTTGTTTCATTGTTGTACGAGATTTACTCTAAGTTTCAAATAAATTGAACCTCTCTCTCCCTCTCTTAGGTAGAATTTCATTGAAGAGAAAAACTTGCATTATCATATATATCAGTGTGCATCTTCTTTAATTTCAAGTTTTCACTCCATGGTTCCACCTAAATGCACAAGATAAAATTAAGTGCTAGCTAGGTTTAAAAATTTTAACAATTTGTGTGATAGGTTAGAGATGTGTTCGAGCATCGTTAAATGTAGGAGCTATTGTTATTTGTCCACGCTGCATCCTGAGACTCACATGGTTCTTCCACGTACCGTCAGTATATCGAACGGCCTTTCACGTACCCTTGAGGTATATCGAAAGATACTTCATGTACTTGATTGTATATAGGAATGCCCCTTGTGAATGGTTGTGCATTAGATAGCACTACTACCGATTTGAGCTCCCACGTACCTTGTGTATATCGAGAGACCCCACTAGAATACCCTATCCATCTGAGTTTTCCTTTTGGCCTGTCCTGTGAGGTTCCTGACTATTATCCACTCCTTTCACATGTTTTCTTGTTTCTTTTAGTTTGAGTAGTGCTTGTTATCTATACAATTAGGATTTTTTAGAAGAGAGAGATATTTTTGTTTCATAGTTATGGCTTCACCTTCCAGGACTACCAACCAAGAGACTCCTTTACCATGCATGTCTTTTGTGTTCCCTCCATATGGGGATGTTGGTCCTCCTCTCATGGCTACGTTAAGCCTTCCTGGATTGAATATTGGATTACCTATTTGGTTATTCTCCAGTCTAGTTATACCATGTACACCAGTTGCGTTTGATCCTAATCCTTCATTGCAAGAGCATAAACCTCATGTTGATCCCTCTCCTTCTTCACCAGATGTGTCTTCTCCTATTTCTACCTCTTCGCCTATTGAAAGTTGTAGTACTAGTAGTCAGGTGGATAAGAAGAAGAAGAAAAGGAATATTAAGAAAAATAAAAACAAACAAACAACCAAGTCTCAACCAACCACTCCTCCCTGTGCGAATAGTGTTGATATGCACACCCAAAGACCGCGTAAACCCAAATTCCCTTGTAGGATTTGCAAAGGTGATCACCTTCTGAAAGATTGTCATGGTCTATCCCTAGTTTTAGAAGAGTGGTCTAAGGTTTCCCAGAAACCAATGTCATCACCCTCTGGTCATCATACTGATGATCCCCCCTCAACCAATGACCCTATGGTTAAGAGTCGAAAGGGTAAAGTCAGAAATCCTTGCTTGCTTTGTAAGGACATGCACTTTACTTACCTTTGTCCTCTCATGGATGAAGCTTCTAAGTTGTTGGAAGATCTTACTATTTCTCATCAACAGCTTCCAATAGGTTATCGTAAGTTGTCTCTTGAACCCCCATTAGCTGATAAAGTAGTCAATCTAATTCTAACCTCAGTCAATCCCACTCCTTCGTTGAAGAGTGAAATTGAAGTGGTCAATCCAAGTCCATACTTAGTTGATCCCACTCTTCTTTTGAAGAGTGAAGTTGAAATGGTCGATTCGACGTCATCTCCACTTGATCCCACTCTTTCATCAGAGAGTTTTAAGACAGAATTAGTCTCTTTGACCAAATCTTCATCTTGTTCTTCTCTTCCAGTAGAGAATGAACCAAAAACCGCTGAAGTTTTTATGCTTCATTCTGATTGTTCTCAACAAGGGGAAATTTCATCTGTTTCGACAGAACCCTCTCTAAGTAATGAGGTTATTTCCTTTGACTGGAGTAACCTAACAAAGTCTCATCTTCATTCAAGTGCTACTTTCCAGATAGTTGTGAGTGTTACTGCTAGGCAGATACTTCGCACTATTGTTGACAAAGGGGCTTCTATTAGTATTCTATCCTCCACTGCTTGGCAAGCTTTAGGCTCTCCTCAGCTTGTGCCATCCACTGATCAGATACTTTCTTTTAATCAAAGACCTAATGCACCTTTAGGGACCCTTCCTCATTTTCCTATTACATTAGGAGGGAAAACTGTTTGTATTGATGTTATGGTGGTCCAAGGTCCTTTAGATTTCAATATTCTCCTTGGACGTGATTATGTTTATGCCATGAAGGCTGTTGTGTCCACACTCTTTTGAGTTATGCACTTTCCCCATGATGGGAATATTGTGACCATTGATCATCTTTCCTTTGTTACACCTGACCATCGCATTACTCCTAGTAATCAGACTACCCTAAATGTGTCACATGTTCTTGTGGTTCCTTCCCCTTCTTCTAGTTAGATTCTTCCCATCATAGGTAAAATGGGGGCCATGGCTCTAGTCTATGGACATCATAATGGAGCTAGGCTGCTAGCTTTTATGAAATGGGGGAAACCTACCAACCTCTGGATTTCATGTTCGGTAGGACCAGGTTTGAGAGCATAGTTTACTTTTGGTTTCAAGCTCGCTAAAAAATAAAACCACTCCTTAAGCACAGTTTACCTTTTGGTTTCAGGCTTGCATAAAAATGAAACCATGTGGTGAGAAAAGTTCCCATTCTATGTCAAGCTTTTTAAAAAATGAAATGGATCTCCTTAAGCATAGTTTACCTTTTGGTTTCAATCTTGCATAAAAATGAAACCATGTTCCAAGCATATTTAATTTTTTTTTCAAGCTTGCGTAAAAATGAAACAAATCCCCTTCCCTTGATTCGAGTCTTCCTTTTAGTGTTAGAACTTGAACCTTCATTTCACCTACCCGATTCTCATTCTTCTTACCCCCCTGGTGAACATTTTCACATTAGTAACCAGGTTTTTAGGTTGGGTATGGAAGAAGAATTGTCTAATGAAACAAAGATTGGGGGCATGTCGAGCCGCTAACAACCATGCTGGGGGTAAGCTTTGCTAGAAATCATGATGGGGGAAAGATTCCAACCTCTGTATATCATGTTAATGGGATTTTTCAAGCATAAGTTTACCTATTGGTTTAAGGCTTGCATAAAAATGAAACCAATCCCTGAGCATTCTTTCAACTAATCTTCGAGCTCATTAAAAACAATAACATGGTGTTGAGCTTACTTTTCATTTTTCATGCTTTTGTTAAAACATGAAAAGTGGTTTGAGCTTAGTCTGTTACTTTTGTGTACTATGGATTCAAACATTAAAAAGGTTAATAGAGTCTTCTTTAATCTCTTTTCAGACTCTTAAAATGTGAAAAGATTGTCGAGTACTTGACTTCTTCATAGTCGTAAAAGTATTTGAAGAGTCGTCTCTCCGACGATAGGTTATCTCTTTTTCAGTTTGGATAAACTATTTACGATAAAGGAACACTCCAGCCAATCATGACTGGAATAGGTCTCTAAGGTATTATTTTACACCTTTTTGGGCCTTAGGGACTAAATCATACAAAAAGGGACCCCTTTGGAGTCTTCTTCCGTCATCATTCACACTCTCTAAACATGAACGATACCGAGTTTTCTTTCATTGGACTTGTTAAATTAAACATTCAAAGACTCGTTTTGGAAACGAACCCCTCCTCTCTCAGGTTCATAAAACATATGAGTCTGAAATTGTCTTTCGACAAGCTATATCGAGTGTTTGTTACCCTCTTTGAACTCATAAAACCCAAAAGAGGCACTCATCAATCATGATGGGGGATATGGGAAGGGAATCATTTTGCAAGTAAATGGCAGTAGTTTGTCGTTACCTTTGAACATGGAACTTGTATGCATATCATGTCAGTCAATTGGGTATTCAGCTGATCTCCATGATGATCCACTTTCATGAGTCATGCCACTCCTTTAAGTCTTTCAAAAGAATGTATTGTCCACTGTCTCATTGTGTGTTTGTCCCATCCATTCATGCTGCCAAGTCTTTTTGTCATGCTGGTCGATGTTCAAAGGGAATTTGAAGAAGTTTTACCTTTGCAGTCAAAACAGTCTTTGTGTCAATACTTTTGAGTCAGTCCTATGGTTCCTACATTCACATCATTCTTGAACTTTGTTCTGAGTTTCGTGTCATCGATGTGGGACTCATCATGGCCCTCCTTCGACGAGACTATCCCCATTGACATCAGCTCATCATCTAGGAAATAGTATTAGAAACAAAAACTTAGTACCTTGAGATCTGTATGCCTTAATGACAAATTGTCTCGCTCTCGACATAGGTTCACATCATTGACCTTTGATCGATAGAATCGACTGGGTGTTCGACATCAGGACATCTATTCACACTTAGTAGATTGTACTAAGGTACCTTGGGAATCATTGACATTAATGGTGATCTCCCTCGCACGTGTTAATAGTTCACATCATTGACCAGTAATCAAGTGGTTTCTACCATGTTCGGCTTCAAATCATTGTAATCACATGGATAGAATTGTACTTTGCGGAAGACTAGATGAAGACCCTGGGTATTTGTTTAAAGTGCTCATTGCTTTTTTCCCAGGTTGTGATGGAGTTTTGTATGTCTACCATGGAACCACATTTGTATGTTTGTGGCTGTGCTCAGATTTGTGTATGTATGACATAGATCTATGTTGTATTTCTAGTAGCTATGTAAAAATTTGAGTCTTCTTAACATGGATCTACGATGTATTTTAGTAGCCATGACTTGTTTCTATCTCACATGGATCTGCGTTATATTGGTCGGTAGCCATGTTGTGAGTCATTTGGGACATGTATCAAAATGTGTTGTAGACATTTGGTGATGTTTGAGAAGTTCTAACCTTTGGACCTTTTCCTTGGAACTATACCTTGTTCTTTCAAAGTATATTGCCTATCATTTCCATCTAGCCATTATACTTTGTAGGGAATCTCTAGTATACCAAAATCTCATGACCATCATGTTATGAGATAGGTATCCTGTTGACTGCTCCAATCCCTCAGAGTTTCCCTGGAGAAATGAAGGAATAAATAAACCCCTTTCATTTTTTCCCTCTTTTGAGTTGGTAACCCTCTTTCCCCATTGATCAAAAGCATTACCCAAGAAGCAAAGAGCCAGGACCGCTCCTGATACATGAGAGAAGAGAGGTGCCATTGCTCTTTCCCTTATTGATAAAGGTGGTGCCCCCTTATCACTACCTATTTGCTTCTTTGGAAAAGCGGTGCTAGAGTTTTGAAGGTAAAAAGAGAAGCTTCGAGAGGATTCTCAAAGCTTGCCTATGTGGAGCCTCATCCCTATGGTTTAGGACCAGCTGGAGCTCAAGATCCTCCCTTTTAGGATCTAATCTCCACCTCACCCATGAGATCCTCAACCATACCTATCCTCCCATTCCTTTAAATACTAGCTCATCCCCCATGGGTCAAGGGAGGAAGAATTGTGTTTCATACCCAAACTCTGTCAAAACCATTCTTGAGTCTTTGGAGGCAAGGTGTAGTTGGAGGCAAGGAGCCATTGGAGAGCATAGAGAGCAAAGCTGGATCTGATGGGGATGAAATTTTTGGTTTCGTGGAGATGCATGTCAACACTAAGGCTCAATTGGTTGTAAACTTCTCCATTTTCATCTTAATGCAAAGATGATTTCCATCCCACATTACTGTTGTTGTTGATTTCACATGTAAATGTTGTTGGATTCCTTAGTCACTGACATGGATGGATAGATTATGTTCTAGTAGCTTTGATGTGTTTGTGTGTTTAATTTGATTGCAGTAACATAGGTTTACTATCGAAGCAGGCATTCCAGGTCTCTACAATATCCAGGGAGGGTCTTCATCCTTTGTGTTTCATTTGTTCTAGATCTGAACCATTCAGACTAGAGGAACAACTTATATCTGTAGAAGGTGAAATATTTTTGCTTACAGTAGGGGATTTGGTCTTAGCATACCTAAAGCAAGACAAATTTCCAAAAGGAGACTATAACAAGCTAAACATGAAGAAGATTCGACCCTACAAGATACTCAACAAATTCTTATGAGCTAGAGATGCCTACTAGGGTGGGTATTTACCCAATATTTGATGTTGCATATCTATATCCTTATGTAGCAAGTGACACTGGAACCTTTGCAGAAGGTGAAAATACTACTAAAGACTTAAAAAGAGTAGGGCATATTCTTGTGATGCAACCATTGGAAGTTGAGGTCATTTTGGACACTAAAGTGGTAAATAGTACCAAGAAGAAGGATCATCTAGAGTATTTTGTCAAATGGAAGAAGAGACCAATAGAGGATTCTACTTGGATGAGCGTTGTCGAGTTAGAAGCCAAGGGTTTCACTGTAGCTGATCTAATGAATAGGGGTTCATAAATTTTCATGCTTGCGAATCTAATTCAGGATCATCATGGCATGGTAGCAATGTGATGGGTTGGTCACATGATGTGGCATTTTTTTTTTTGAGTCATAGTTTGTTAGCACTAGTAGGAGTGATTGTATGTCATGAATCCATGTGAGGAGATCAAGCCATAGTTTGTTTGTTTGGGATAGGGACATTTTCATCATGCTTTGTAGTTGTTTGTTTTCATTTGCAAGACCACTGAGTGTAGGAGGTTATAGTTTAGATTAAATAAGAATATTAGAGAAAGGAGAAGGGTTCTACTCTTCAACATGAGAATTTTGAATTTGAAAAGAGAAGGACAGACCTCCATCTAGTTCCACTTGTAAATCTTTTGAAAATACTGAAGAAAGAGATTCAAGCTGTGTTTTTGTGTGTTTTCTTAATAGTAAGACTAGCTGTGTGTTTGCAGTGTTATTAATGTCTATGCATTTACTGCTTGAATTATGAATACGTGAAGATATGAATTCGGTGGTTTCCTGAACATCTGTATATTTCTGTGAAATTATTGATTCAAGTGTTAAATTTTTGCTTGAATAGATGAAATAGGTCATAGATACATGCATAGAAGTGTTAGGCTAATGAATCTTGAAGATTGAAGGCTAGATTAATTGATCCTTTGATCAATCCACGCATAACACATATTTTCTACCATTAACAAGTTTTGCAGAGAATGAATGGTGGGGATTGATTCCGCAGACGAATATCTGACAGTCCATGAGAGATCTGCAGTGGAATTGGTGAGGGCGATAACATATCTACAAAGATCTGTGAGATCTGCATCAAAGAGTAGATCGATGTTTGTGGAGAAGACCATAGAGATATGATGGTTGGAAAAATTGCGGATGAAAATTTGTGAAAGGAAAGTTGCGAGGGATCAACTTAGGAAAGTTGGTCGGACACCCCACATCCCGCCTTCCGAATCCCACAACCCACATACAAAAATCTTGTTGCGGAAACAAAGTTGTGGAAACTCTGTTGCAGAAGAAGAATTGCAGGCAGGTAATTGTAGAGAATAATTTGTCCGAGGGATAAATTTGGTCATCCTGCTAAGTATAGGAGCCACCAGATCCTGGAGATGCTAGTTTGGCTGGATATGGTTGATCCCACCTACACCAAATATTCTCATGCTCAGGATGAGGTTGATAAGGCTATAAATTTGTTAAACAAATCCAACATATCTTCCAATAGGTCCATGACATTTTAGAAAATACAAAGATTAAATACAAGTAGCGACGTGACCAACATCGGGTTCCACGCAAGTTCCAAGTTGGGGACAACGTTTGGTTGAATTTACATAAAGAAAGACTCATGAGACCCCATTGCAAGCTTTTTCCACTTTGATATGGGTCATACACCATCACCAAGTTGGTTGGTGACAATTCCTTCAATTTAAGCATTCCTCTATTCCTCGATCTGCACCTAGTAATCAATGTGGATCTCCTTTGGCCATATTTTGCACCATTGTAGGAAACCTTGAAGGTTTCAAAACAATTGACACCTACAGAGCTTAATCATGACTTCGTAAAACAATAAATCATTGATTATATCAAGGACACATAGGTTAATGGAACCCACTAGTAGAAGATCCAAATACATCAAGTTGTCAAAGAAGGGAAGCTCCTCCACCAAGGCAAGTGGCTCACCAAGATTCAAGTTTAGCAGAAGTTTCCCAATTTGATGGGGGAACTCAACGCAATGTTGATCATTGATTCCTAATGGGGGAGGACTGATAC
The DNA here is from genome assembly GCA_001517045.1 of Pseudotsuga menziesii. Lineage (NCBI taxonomy): Eukaryota > Viridiplantae > Streptophyta > Pinopsida > Pinales > Pinaceae > Pseudotsuga > Pseudotsuga menziesii. The sequence continues at coordinate 209,492 of LPNX010219038.1, forward strand.
ATATGGGTATAAGTGGCCACCTACCTATTCCACTGGCTCAAAATAGTTTCTATGGTTTTTCAAGTCCCAACCTTTCGGGGCTGTTTTGAGGCCCTAAACCACAGTTTTTAGCGATTCGGGGGGATAAATCAAAATCACTAGCATGTATTTGAACCCAATCAAATATTTTAAATCTTAGAAATACCTTTCCAACGAGATACGAGAGCCTCAAATGGAGATCGTATGCAAAATTTATGACCCCAAGAAGTTGATTGTTCAACTAACCACCTTAGGGCTGCAAACTTTATGGCTTTTCATATCCTAGGGTTAAATTTAGGGTTTTCTTACTCTCCAAGGATTTATAATAAAAGGACCTTCGACCTCCTATTGTATTCACCTGAGCGTTGATTCCATGTCTCTTCTCAAAGATATAACTACTACCATTCTAGCTGCCCTTTTTTACAGTCTATTATGTTTCATTCATTTAATAGAATCCGAGTTTATTGTATTGCTATGTTTATCAACATATATATTTGTGCATGCGAATAATATATACATATATTCTCTTTCATTTCCTTCTCACATAAATTCAGATTAGTGGTATCATAGCTTTCTTCTCTTGTTGTTTCTCAGTGCATGTCCCTGATGAGATCTGAATATTGAGAGTTGGGTCTTGAACTAGTTGAGCTTGGGAAAAATACCTCTCATTTTCCCAAGAATCCTCACATTGTGAGAGACTAAAAGAGAGATGACTGAGTAGGAGATCGTATTAAACCATTTCTCGAGGAATCCCTCGCGCGACAGAGGAATGAGATGATGGATAAATTCTCCCAGATCTTTCTAAGAATACCGACAATGGTGGAAGCACCTTCAACAACCAACCATTTCAAGGGTGTGAATCCCTTCAAGGTACAAGTTAACTTTGGAATCCCCTTATTTGAAGGAAATATAGATGCAAATGTTTGGAAATTTTGTTAATTTTGTTAGATGGTTACTTGTCTGTTCAAAAAAATTTCGATAGTGAAAATATCAACTTTGCACTCCTTAGGTCCCTCCCCCATGTCAAAGATTTGTGGGATGGGTACCGCAAGAGGCATGCAAAGGATGAATCTAAGTTAATCAAAATACAACCCACTTGGGAATATTTTGTTGATGACATCAAAGAGGAATTCTACCCTATTGAAAACTATGATGACCAATACACCCGATGGATGACATTACATCAGGAAAGAGACCAAACAGTGTCAAAGTATACTAATATATTCCATACTCGACTCTCAAAGAAACGTATTAGAGACTGTGAGTGACACTTGGTTCTAAAATACCACAGTGTCTTACACAGGTACATTCAGTATGAGATGGATTTCCTAGATATATCCTCACTAGGAGCAGCTTACCAATATGTCATAAAAATCAAGCGAATGTTTAAGAAAAAGAATAAGCGGGATTTTAGGTCTACAAATCAGCAGTAGAAGCTGAGAAAAAATTTCCCTCATTCAAAACCGAAAGTATGAAACATGGATGGCCAAAGCCCTGACAAGTAGTCCAAGACAATGACAAACAAGGGTAATGGGAAATCGACGAAGGAGACCGGCAAGTGGAGTGATTTCTATAAAATCTCCTGGCACAACACTAATGAATGCCTCTCAAAGTAGTCATTGTTGGACGAGAAAAAATGCTTGGATCCATAATCTAACTCAGAAACTAATGCAGAGAAATAAAGTGTTAATAAGATCATTAATGTAGAACCTAGTGCCACCATAGAAACCACAAAGATCAAAATGGAAGAGTCAGACGATACAAAGTAAGTGGAGCTCGTATTCCATTCACAAATATGGGTGCAGGGGACTCTGCTACATTTCATTGTCAACAATGGTAGCAGAAGAACCTCATCTCGGTTGAGCTCATCAAAATATTTAAGCTTTTGACGGTCCCACATCCCCAACCCTAAATGTTTTCTTATCCATGGGTGAGACATCTGTAGCATTCAACAATGTCTCCTCTCCTACAAAATCAATCCCTTCAAAGATAAGATAATGTGTGATGTTTCCCCACTTGAAGTTTTCGATGTTATTTTAGGACAATCATATATGTGTAAATGTCATTTCGTGTATGAATATAGACCTCGTAGTGTCATTATCACCTTGGGAAATAAACTCTACAGGGTACTAGAGACACTTCCTGCTACTGGAGTTTCTCTCATCACAGTAAAGCAGTGGAGGAAGATAATATACCATACAAGGAAATTCATACTCTTTATGGTTCATTATGAGGGGGGACGAAATATCACTGCAACAGAAACATGTGGACAAGATTGTGGAAGCATACCAAGACATATTCACCACACCTATTGGGGTTCCAATATATTGTTAGGTTAATAATTCCATTCATTTGATCCATGGTTCTATTTTACCTAATGGGCCAATATATAGGCACTCCCTCATGGATAAGAAATAAAAAAAAATCCAAATTCAAGATTTAATCCAAAAGGGGCACATTCTACCCATCTCCTCTACCCATGGGAGCCCAATTGTGTTTCTATAGAAGAAAGACGGGACATGGAAACTCTATATTGACTACCAATGTCTAAAAAAATTGCATTTCGGAATCGGTATCCCATTCCCCAGATAGATGAACTTCTCAATCAACTCAAGGGGCCATAAATTTCAGCTAGATTGACCTAAAGACCAGCTATCATCAAGTTCTGATTAAGCAGAGCGATGTCTTGAATACTTCCTTCAACTCTTGGGAAGGAATTTTTGAGTGGTTGGACATGCCTTCCGGCTTGACTAAAGCTCCAGAAATATGGCATGAGGATGATGGATGAAATTCTATATCCATTCACCAATTCCTTTGTGGTTGTATATCTAGATGATATCCTCATCTACAATAGAACATGGGTAGACCATCTACAACATATCCATTAGGTCGTCAGCACCTTGCAAATTATGCAATTTAGAGAAGTGCTCACTTTGTATGGAAAGGGTTCAGTATCTAGGACACATTGTGGATGAACATGGTGTTCATTTATATCCAAACAAGATCCAAGTCATTCTCGATTCATTGACCCCGATGACTCTGAGAGAGCTTCGCAGCTTCCTAGGCCTTGCAAACTTCTATCGCATATTTGTTTTGGGATTCTCTAATATTTCTTGGTCCATTAGGCATGTGACAAAAGGTGGATCGAACACCAATTTCATCTCGTCCAATCCAACACTCCATGCATTTGAGGAGCTGAAGCAGTGCTTATGTTCAATTCTTGTCCTTACCTTACCATATCTACAACAACCCTTTGAGATCGAGGAAAATGCTTCGGACTACGTTGTTGGTGTGATCCTCACTTGGCATGGCCATCCAGTGGAATATCACAGTGAGACACTTTTAGATAAAATCCATAATTACCCCACCTTTGACAAGTAAATGTACTCCATTATCCAAGCTGTAAAGTCCTTGACCCTCCGACCAGTGAAGAGGACACTACCAAACCATCAAAAACCTCTAGGAAACTAGCCCCATGAACAAGAACATGCATATAAATCTGAAATAAAAAGCTTAAAATATAAGACATGCGAAGATGCATAATCCTTAATATGCATAGTGGAAGCAAACATACATTCATTCAAGCATACCACATGTTCATCATATTCATTAAATAGTAAATAATAATGTAGAGACGAAATGGTCAAGAATACTTATATTAAAAATAATTCGTCCCGCAACCAACTATGTCACTGCAATGTTCCAACCAACCATAGGCCAGCGTGCTCATCAGTCTCTCAACAACATTGCCACCCCTGACCTTGGCATGATTCCCCAATGTATAAGGGTCAAGCAGGTTTACACATAGCTGAGGTTACACAAAACAACCAAGTCAACACAGTTGGGTTTTTCAGGCAGTCAAGGATATAAGAAAGGTTAAATGCTAAGCTGGTGGTCTCAAATAGAGAGCTAAGCATGCCCATAGCAGAGCTAACCTGACTTCTAAGACATCCACACACCTGACACCAGGAATCAGTCCTTTCTCTAATTCACAGTCCCTCAGGCCCTAAATTCCCTTTCTAATACTCTTCAAGGGTTGTGGGGAAGAAAGCCAGTAGCCCAACTCTGTCTGAGTGGCTCCCAAACACTAGGTTTCTCAAGCATACCCAACATCTAATACTACTCTAAATAGTTTGAAGACCAACCACTGCATATCACAGTAAACAAACAGTTCACAACTCTATAAAGAAAATAAAGTTAACAGGGTGACAACCCAAGTGAAAGGGTGAACATAGCTCAGGTCAGACAATACGATTCAGAGTTGTTCTTAGCCCTAGCATGGCCAAAACAAATCAGCGACACCGAAAATATATTAGCACATGCAACAACCAAACCAGGGAAAGATTAACAACCCAATCCCACAATGAAACAATGGGAACCTTACACAATCCGCAGATGGGGAAGAAGATGGACTCCCAGCATTGACAGGGAAAGCATATAAATAGCAGAATCATGCCTCTCAGGTCACTCGTCCAGCTCACCGCATGATATCACAGTCTGCCAACCCCTACATGAGGAAACCCATGCCAAGTTTTATCTGTGCATGAGGATGAACAAAACAATGGGGGAATTCCCCAAGTGGTGCATGAGGAGAGTGGACAGAATGAATCTTTCCATGGAAGGCAAAAAATAGAACCCCTGCATGAGAGTGAGCAAGACCCAAAACTGCGAGGAAGTGGGATCGTGGGAGAGTGGAGCGAGTGGTGACCGTCCCCCTGCCCTCCGCATGAGAAGAGCAAGCCTACTGGTGGAGTGTACGCGGGGCGAAGACTGACAATCCTGCCACCCACCACTCCCCAACCATAATTGCTCCCAACTAATTGAACAACAAAATTTTAATGGGTGGTCAATATGTGGAAAACTCCCAATGGCTCTCACGGGTTAGACAATCCCCCCCCCCTTAACCTTAGGAATCATGCCCTTTTCATTTAACGTTGCATCCTCGTAGCTGGCTGTAGGTTTATTTTAATTAATGTGCATATTTACATGATTCCAACACTCAAATGTGTCGGATAGCACGATCTACCATCGACAACGATCCCTATTGCCGAAACATACACGACCAAATCGATGGTGGGGATTTTTCCTTTAGCTCCACACCACAATTAATTACAAAATATACATCATGTACTTTGTAATGCAAATGAGGTCAAAATTGGGGTATTACAATCCCCTCCCCCTTGGAATAACACCATCCTCAGTGTTCCAATACATAGGAATGCATATACCATTGGCACATTCAAAATTTCAAAATTTCAAAATTTTGCAGATCTGTCCCATGTTCAATTATTTACTTTGAAATTCCAAGACCAAGCCCCTTAGCTTCAATGAGCTTCTACTGCTTGTTCTCAGCTTTCATCCCATCCCCAAGTCGAGGAACTTTGTGGCTACTACCCTCTTTATGTTCCCTCGTTGGGCAGTCCTGGTGTAAATGATGTCCTCCACATTTCCAACATTTTGGGGGCTACTTCATCATTACCTGCTCAATTTCTTTTGATTCTTCATGCCTGAAACATTTCTTAACAGATTGCTTGGACGAATGTCCCATCATTGATCCACTTTCCTTGCCTTTACGGATTGCCCCCAAAAGGATTTTTACCTCCTTTTTCAAACCAATAAAGTCTTGCAAAATGTGGTGGTTCATCTCATTCTGCCTTTTCTGTATCTTGAGTATCTCTCCAAGATTCTCTTGGGTCTTGGCAATCGTTTGAAGGAGATTTCTAGCCAAGTCCAGCAGCTTTTGGTCTCCTGCCATGGTCAATGTGCACCACTATATTTCACTTTTCTCACCTGTGAAATGCATCATTGAAATTCTATTAGAGAAATCATAATTAGAGGAAATTTCAACTCAAAATGGGACTCCTAAAAAAAATTAATAAAATAATAGTTAAAATAATAAAATAATATTTATTAATTTTGGAGGAAGAAAAGAAAAAAACTACTTTTTTGTTTGTATTTTCGACATATCTCCCCGTGTTTTTTCTTAAATTTTGATCAGGAGAGCTCGTTGGATGCGGAATTAAATTCTGCATCCAACGAGTATCCACTTGGCATACTTTTGACAGACCTCGCTACCCCAAAAGCAAGAAATACCTGAAAAAATGTGATGATGATGTCATCATCACATTTTTTCAGGTATTTATTGTTTTTGGGGTAGAGGGGTCCAGCAAAAGTATGTTGAGTGGGTACTCATTAGATGTGGAATTTAATTCCACATACAATGAGCTCTCTCAATCGAAATTTGAGTAAAATCACGAGGAGATATGTCGAAAATACAAAGAAAAAAAGTAGTTTTTTTTATGATACCTATCCCCAAATTTATATTAAAAAAGTGTTTAATACCTTTACAGTATTTCGAATTTAAAGCAATTTCATTCGCTAACACATGATGACATGGAATTTGATTTAAAGTTAAAAGGCCCATTTTGAGTTGAAATTTCCTCTAATGGTAGGCTTTAAAATTAGTCAATTAATTGCCCAATTGGCACGACAGTCCATGTCTCATCAAGGAGACTCTCATATTTTTCATGCCTTCCCAATAGGCACATGATCTCATTCATGTCCATTCTTGGGCAGGGAATTAACTATTCTATCATTCACAATTTACTTTAAGCAAATAAACACATTCTATTTTCAGTCACACATGCATTCAACAATCCTTTGTTTTCACAATGCATATATATATATATATATATATATATATATATATACATATACATATACATATACATATACATATACATATATAATCAGAAGGAAGAGAGAGAGAAGCAAGAGTTATTCTTTTCCCTTCTTTGTCTTGTTCCATCCTGGAACCCACACCACTACTGTGGATTTTCATGCTCTCAGCCTCTTTCACTTCATCGTGAATGCTGGACCAATCCCTCTTGGTCATGACACTTACTGTCTCCAGTATATTTCAGACCTCTCAACCATGGAGCCTCCCCACATGGTTTGTCTCGGTTGCTAGGACCTTCACAATCTCACTAGCACCTTTTTCATTACTGCTCATTCTAAGCTCTTCAATACAGTCACATGTCCACATGGACCCCTAGGATGCTTTCATATTCCTCACTTCCAACGATACCTATATTCAAAAATTGAATAGATTCACATGTTTAGTTTATTCTCCTCGGTTTTTATCTCTTAAACAAGAGCTTAAAACATCATAACCAAATCATATACACATGTATATTCATAAGCAACAAATTGCAAAGTAATCGAATACTTATCTGTATTGTGTGTTTCTTCTCTGGTCCACAGGATCCTACTTTGCTTTGCAAGCCTTGGGATTGCCTATGGAGTTGGATGTTAGGTCAGCACGTAGGCTGCTTCTCAACATCAAATAATTAATGTCCATCCAATACACCTTCACACCGACTGGGAAGGAATAAATCAACCAAGCCAACACATTTGGGTTTATCAGGCCATGCGCTTATATCAACAACGCACTTATATCAACAATACACTTATATCAACCATGCATTGATATCAACAATACCCTTTTATACATATTAAGCACAATCAAGCCAACCTAGAGTTGGGTTTATCAGACTGTCCAGCCAAGCCAATACACAATTGGGTTTATCAAGCTGCAGGCAATCAAGCCAATACACTACTGGGTTTATCAGGCTACTCAGCCAAGCTAGCTAATAGTTGGGTTTATCAGACTGCAGGTAGTCAAGCCAACACTGTAACGTTCCCACAATATCTCATTTACCCTTTTCTCTTTAGTATGCAACACCCAACTGCATCTGTTTAGCCTGACAATGCAAGCCATATAAGCAAACTCATCAGTGTTATTGCTCTAATACTGTAATCGTATTTCATATCATTCACTATCAAGTATTGGGACACCAGGAGTGTGTCCACTCACTAGGGTGTAATCAATATTGAAAACCCTTTCATGATCCGACATTGGGAAAGTGTGCATCCTTTTTCAATATCTGCCATGTGGGCCCTATTCACACTCAAGCAATCTTCCATAATGGAAATAAAATCAAAACATGCTCTGTATATTTAATTTAACAATTTGACATGCATATTCTTAGTTAGGTTCACAAAACACTTATCCATTTGCTGAGGCAGTATTCCTTTGTTAAGGAGGAACAGGGGCTCCCTTCTTTGAGTTGAAAGCCCTCGGTTTGCCATCCCAATTCCTCTTTACATTTTATATCCACACATGTCTTACCGACATAACCTATACCATCTCACTCATGTTGCTTACCAAACATGTAGTGCACATGAGACATTTCCATAATGTCCAATGGAGTTTCACCCGAAACCCATTTCCAAGATAAGGGAAAACCTTCCCATGAAGTTTGGCTCCTGCAGGCCATCACACATGATCTTCCTGTAGTGTGTACCCCTGGAACATTCATCAAATAGCCAAACAATCAATCATTATCTGATAACACAATCCAAATTGATTGTTCCATACCAAGCAATGACATTAGTAATTAGATTCAATAGGAATTTGCAACTCCATCTACTATGGAAATTGATTTGCTTAGCAATGAGGTGATCCTCATTTGTGGTTCTCTTGTAAGTAGCACCACTATGTCCATTATGATTTTATTCTTACTAGCATAACATGAACACCCACTTACAATGCATCTTCCTGACACAATTCTATGCAAGCCAATAGTGATTAGTAGTTGTCAGCAATTTCTCAAATCTGAAATTTACAATTTCAAATTGACAACTCATTCTACATACAGACTATTTTCACAGCCATGAGACTCTTCTCATGAGGTTTGGATCTTTCACATGGTAGATTCTGGCATTTTTCATGGTCTTACTCTCATTGACATGCTCCAAACAATCTACCCGAAACCTGAACTTCAATTAGACAAACACTTGGTAAGTCTAGATGCATATAACCTTTTCATTGCTGCAACCATCACTGAAGCATTTTCAGAATTTATAAAATTCAAATAATTCCAACTATTAATCACATCAATATTACCAAAACTCATTTACTTCACGCAATCATTATCATACTTTAATTATAGGGTACAATCCCCTCATTTATGTAATTTAAATGAAATATTTATATACTTGTTACTTCACAAGCATATCATTTGTACCACCTTGTCCTTCCATAGAGCATTTTCGGTAGCCAATTGATCCTGACTACCCTCTTCATGCACTTACTATCCTACATTCATAATAGCTTTTGAAATGGTTCTAGAATTGTCATCAATTCATCATTTCATCCATTAGTCATTCATAATATAACATGCACTATCTCAATGCATTCATGCAATGCATCACAACTTTTGTACCCATACTTATGTAATCAGTTACTCACACCCTCCATATGCATCCATTCAATGCATAACTACAAGATTTATAAAATATTTTAATGCATATCCACTCAATGCTACCTTGCATTGATTCAGGAATATTATGCATTCAAACATACCATGCATGGCCTAACCATGACTACTTCATATAGGATGCTACCATGCATGGCCTAACAATGACTACTTCATATAGGATGCATTACTATGATCAAGACCATCAGTACTTACTTTCTTTGGGCTACTAAGCTCATAACAACATATGCATGATTCCTTTATCTAAGGATGTAGTTTAAATTTTAAACACCCACATGGTATGAGACCTCTTTCTTTTACCACTTCATGAAATTATCATAGTTAAACCCTTACCTTTATGGGTCCTACTTACACCCTTGGCATTACCAGTTTGGTTGGTCCTTTACAGGAGATTGTAGAATTTTCTCACCAACTTTTGATTCTGGACTTGTTTCCTTATCCCTTTCTCCATAGGGTTTCTAGTCACATTCATCAGCATCGGCAACATATTCAGCCATGTCCATGTTGTCATTGGTTTTTCCACTAGTGCCAACACCAATGCAATAATTATCATTAGTGGCTCATTATAAATGTATAATTCTCACTATTCTTACCAACATGTAATATCTTATGCATGTAAGGCATACCCTCATACATTTCATGTATAAAACTTGTAATCATAATTAGCAAGATAGGGTTTAAGGAAATTTCCCTTTTCAAGTCCTTCATCCTTACATGGAACTCCTCTTCCACACAACAACTGGTTTGACTTCCTAGTCTTGCCACCTCTAGGCATGCAATTCCTGCATTTGTCCATATTGACAGCAACACATTTCTCTTTCAAGCAATCACTAGCACTTTTCTTCTCCACGCCCAAATTTTGGTGGCTCTCCCTTGTTCCCTGCTGGATAAGATTTCCAACACCTATCCACATGCTTCATTCTGACCTTGGGTGTAAAATCCACACCATTTCAAAAATGATGTTTTTTACCAAATGTATTATGGTCTGAAATGTCAACCTTAGCCACCTGGAATTTTCTTCCTTTTCAGACCTGTAATCCACTGGCAGTCTGTTGAAAATCCACTGAAAAAAGTTGGAATTTGTCGGGAAAATTTCCAATTTGAAAAACCCAAAAATTCTTTCTCCCTATCGGGTCTCTTCCCCACTATCTTCCCAGCGTTTCAGCAATCAAAACGTCTAAGCTTTCGATTTGCATCAAAGGTTTGTTCATCTATTTCATTCCACTATATCGGGCCTGAAGCGGTCTAATACTCTAAGTTTTATTGGTGATGAGGACCATTAATCCTTACCGCATCAGCGATGAAAACAACTAACTATTGCATCGGCGTTCAGGTGTATTGTGCATTGGGTGGCCAGTTCTCTAAGCTTTTGCAATAGTGGCTAACAAACCTTCTAGGATTTCCAAGGTTCACAATCTATCAGCGGTTAGATCTTCTAGGCACTACCACGTCGGTGATCGGATCCTCTACCCATCGGGCTGCTACTTCTCTAAGCTTCCACAACGACGGGAAACAAACTAACTGGAGTTTCCACGGCCATAACTCTATCGGCGGTCGAAACGACTAGCAACTGTAATCTTCTGATCCACAGCAGAAAGCACTAACTCCTGTGATGTCAGATGGTTAGTATTCTAGGTAGTCGTAATGATGGACATCGATCCTACTACGCGTTCCGTAGACCTTAATACCCCATTAGTAGTCGGAAGGACTAACCACTATGCATCGGTGATGAAATCCACTATCTTCCGCCGATCGTGGATGGGTTTCGACACTTAGATAAAAATTTTGAAAAAATTTCTTCTTTACATCGGCTTCTCCTTCAACTAATAATCACCAATATACTTCACTAGTCCTCAGCAACTTCATCTTCTATCCATCGGCGATCCCATCCTCTATTCATCGTCGATCCCCACAACTAAACATTTTTTATCGTCGATGATCTCATGCCTTAGAAAATTTTCAAAAACTTTTTCTCCTCTGTCTTCCGCCGCATCGGCTGTCAGAACAACTATCCAATGCGGCATCGGTGGTCTGGAACTCTACCCGTCGGAAGAATAGTCCACTAGAATTCCACAACGGCGGGCGCACGAACCACTAATTCTTTCCAACGTTTATCAACGACCAATACAACTAATATTTTCCGATGGCTGACGAATACTTAGAAAAATTTCTGCAATTTTTCTTCTCTGCCTTCTGATGTTCATCAGCAACCTCATCATCTAAGCATCAGAAACTCAATCAAATAATCATCACCGATCACTGATGATTTCATGACTTAGAAAAATTTTCAAAATTTCCTCTCCGCCATCACTGTCGACGGTTCAACCCACTATCATATTGGTTCTTCCGTTGACGTTTCAGCTCTCACATCCTCTAAGTTTCACCGACCAATCCACTAACCTCCGCCGACGTGCCATCAATGATCCCATCATTTTAGTGGTGTCGATCGTCGATGGTCAGTGTCGGGTGGTCTTTCCACAAAAAGGGGCCGACATATTGGTGACCTTTAGCTGATCCCCTCCACAACTACGGCTCTGACTTCCACTGTTCTCCACAGACGGTTGACGAACACATAGAAAAATTTCACAATTTTCATTCCGTCGTTGGGTGAGCTTCAGACTACATGTTTCACTGTGTTTGAGGACCTTCCAACTAAGTGATCCGCTGCATCGGAAGAACTTCTTACTAAGTTTTCCGATGAGCCGACAATTCTGGCACTTAGAAAATTTTTGTGAATTTTCTTGTCATTCACCCATTTTCTCTTGGTTTCTTCTAGGCAGTAGGCACCCTGCCTCTGCTAGTTGTTTCTCATGGCCCTCTGAGGCCCAAATGCTGCAACATAAGATCTGTCACTGCATCTTCACATCCCATTTAGGCCCATGCTGCAACCTTTTCTCTGATACAATACTGTAATGTCCCCGACCCTCCGACTCGCGAAGAGGATGCTACCAAACCATCAAAAACCTCCGGGAAACTAGCCCCATGAACAAGAACATGCATATAAATCTGAAATAAAAATATTAAAACATAAAACATGCTAATATGCATAATCCTTAATATACATAGTGGAAGCAAACATACATTCATTTAAGCATACAGCATGTTCATCATATTCATTAAACAGTAAATAATAATGTAGAGATGAAATGGTCAAGAATACTTATCTTAAAAAGAATTCGTCCCACAGCCAGCTACGTCACTGTAATGTTCCACCCAGCCATAGGCCAGCGTGCTCATCAATCTCTCAGCAACATTGCCACCCCCGAGCTAGGCATGATTCCCCAAGTTATAAGGGTCAAGCAGGCTTACACATAGCCGAGGTTACACAAAATAGCCAAGTGAACACAGTTGGGTTTTTCAGGAAATCAAGGAGGTAGGAAAGGCTAAATGCTAAGCTGGTGGTCTCAAATGGAGCACTAAGGACACCCATACTAGAGCTAACATGACTTCTAATACATACACACACCCGACACCAAGAATCAGTCCTTTCTCTACTTCACAGTCCCTTAGGCCCTGACTTCCCTTTCCAATACTCTTCAAGGGTTGTGGGGAAGAAAGCCAGTAGCCCAACTCTGTCTGGGTGGCTCCCAAACACCAGGATTCTCAAGAATACCCAGCCTCTAATCCTACTCTAAATATTCCAAAGACCAACCAGTGCATATCGCAGTAAACAAACAATTCACAGCTCTATGAAGAAAATAAAGTTAACAGGGTGACAACCCAAGCAAAAGGGTCAACACAGCTTAGGTCAGATAAGATGATTCAGAGTTGTTCTTGGCCTTAGTGTGGCAAAAAAAACTCAGCGGCACCCAAATGATATTAGCACATGCAGCAACCAAACGATATTAGAACACGCAGCAACCAAACCAAGGAAATATTAACAACCCAATCCCACAATGAAACAATGGGAACCCTACATAGTCCGCAGATGGGGAAGAAGACAGACTCCCAGCATTGACAAGGAAAGCATACAAATAGTAGAATCATGCCTCTCAATCCGCTCATCCAGCTCTCCACATGAGATCATAGTCTCCCAACCCCTGTGTGAGGAAACCCATGCTGATTTTTGATCTGTGTGTGAGGATGAACAAAATGATGGGGGAATTCCCTATGCGGTGCGTGAGGAGAGTGGACAGAATGACTCTCTCCGTGGGAGGGAAAATCTAGAACCCCTGCGTGAGAGTGAGAAAGACCCAAAACCTCCAAGGAATTGGGATCGTGGGAGTGTGGAGCGAGTGGTGATCATCCCCTTGCCCTCCACGTGAGAAGAGCAAGCCCACTGGTGGAGTGTACGTGGGGAAAATACTGATAGTCTTGCCACCCACCACTCCCCATCCATAATTTCTCCCAACTAATCGAAGATTAGAAGCTTAATGGGTGGTTCATATGTGGCAAACTCCCAATGGCTCCCACGGGTTAGACAATCCCCCCCCTTAACCTAAGGAATCATGCCCTTTTCATTTAACGTTGCACCATCGTAGCTAGTTGTAGGTTTATTTTAATTAATGTGCATATTTACATGATGCCAAAACTCTAATGTGTCGGATAGCACAATATACCATCAGCAACGATCCTTATTACCGAAACATACACAACCAAATCGATGGTGGGGCTTTTTCCTTTAGCTCCACACCACGATTAATTACAAAATATACATCATGTACTTTTTAATACAAACAGGGTAAAAACTAGGGTATTACAAAAGCATGCTGCTAATGGAAGCATTACATCCTTGGAAAATAAATAGTCATCCACACTGATCACAAGCCCTTGCAGTTCATGCAAACCCAAGGAAAATTACAGAATGACTGCCACCGAAAGTGGTCCACTTAATTGCATCAATTCCACCTGAACATTAAAAACAAGAATGGAAATTCCAATTGATTTGTTGATTTCCTCATTTGACCTCTAGTGGCAGCATTAACCATAGTGATCAACTCTTGCAGACATGAGACATATGAGTGGCTCAACTATATGTCAATGATCTTAACTTCACTCCTATCTGTCAATCCTTATGTGCAGGTACACTACTAGAAGAATTTCATCTTCAAGAGGTATTGTTATTCTACCTAGGCCATCTCTATGTTCCTTCAAGCGAGCATGCAAAGATGATTTGGGAAGCACATTACAGTCGATTGGCAGGGCACTTTGGTATTGAGAAGAAATTTATCTTGCAGAAGTATTTTTATTGGCCCAAAATACGACAACACGTAGTTTGATATATCATATCCGGCACTACCTGTTCCATCTTAAAACCAACATGGTAATGACTTTGTGTTTGTGGTTGTGGATCACTTCTCTAAAATGACCATTCTAATAGCTTGTAACAAGAGCATCACTTCCAAAGCCATTCATTATTAAGATATTCTTCGAGCATGTTTGTCTTCATTTTGGGTTTCCACAGGCTATCATTTCATATTAGGACAACAATTTCCTAAGAAATTGTTGGTCTAGTCTATGGTCATTCATGGATACCAAGCTCACCAAATTGACTTCCTTCTAACCCCAAAATGGTGGACAAGCAAAGGTAGTCAACCACACGATTGTGAATATTCTGAGTATGTACAATTCTAAACATCCGCGTAGATGGGATGAGATCCTCCCTTATGTTCAACATAGTTATAAACAATATATTCATAGCTCTACCGTTCACAACCCTTTTCATGTGTGCTATAGTTTCCAACCACTAACCCTGATTGATGTAGCTTTGCCCCTTGCATCCACACAAAATAAATATTCCCATGCTCAAGTTCATTTTGATAAGGCCACCATATTTTTTGAATGAATCCATTATATCCTCCAACAGGTCTATGCCATTTTGGAAAATGCCAATACTAACTACAAGTAGCGACATGGCCAACATCAGGTTCCAAACAAATTCTAGGTTTGGGATAAGGTTTGGTTGCATTTGCAGAAAGAGAGACTCATAGGACCCCATCACAAGCTTTGTCCACAATGATATGGTCCATACACCATATCTAAGGAGTTTGGTGACAATTCCTTCTAATTAAGCATTCCTCCATTCCTCAGACTACACCTAGTATTCAATGTGGAGCTCCTTCGACCATATTTTGCACCATTGTTGGACACCTAGATGGTGGAAGAACAATTGACACCTACATACCTTAAGGATGAATACATGGAATAAGAAACCATTGATTATATCATGGACACTTAAGGGAATCTGCCAGTAGAATATCCAACTATATTGAATTCTCAGAGTAGGGTAACTCCTCCACCAAGGCAATCGACTCACCAAGAGTTAAGTTCAACAGAAGTTTCCCCATTTGCTAGGGTCACTCAGTGTAATGGAGACCACTTCTTCCTAAGGGGGGAGGAATGATCCATATGGGTATAGGTGGCCACCTAACTATTACACTGGCTCAAAAACAATTTCTTAAGTTGACAATTTTCTTGTAATTTTCTATGGTTTTTTTGGGTCCCAAACTTTCAGGGTCGTTTTATGGCCCTAAACGATGATTTTTGGTGATTGAGTGGGATAATTGGTTACCGTTAGCATGTATTTTTCCCCATTAAAAATTTGTAAATATCATATAGACCTTTCCAATGGGATATCAAGCACCCCAAATGGAGAACGTATGCAAAAGTTATGACCCCAAGAAGTTAATTGTTCAACTAACCATCTTGGGGCTGCAAACTTTATGATGATTCATATCCTAGGGTTAGTTTGGGGTTTTATAACTCTCCAAGGATTTATAATAAAAGGCTCGTATTCGTTCTATTGTATTAATCTTGTCATGAGTGAGCATAGCTGTCAAATCTCTTCTCAGAGATACAACTACCACCAATCTAGTTTCTTTTGTTTTACAATCTGTTATGTTTCATTAATTTAATAGAATTTGAGTTTACTGTATTACTGTTTTTATCAACATATATATTTGTGTGTCACATCCCCTCTCGTCAATCTAATTCAATTGATAGGATGTGACACTATAACCAGGAATCTATCCCCATGAACATAAGAAAAATGCATTGGAAGTAGAAGACATATGTAGATGCATAATGCGGGAAAATACAGCAGAAGTAAATCTCTACTTGTACCTCTAGAAAGAATTCAATATTATGATAATAATTCTTAAAATAAATACATTACATAATTAATACAAGAGATTACTTATTTTGAAAAGGAGCTTCCCCAAGCAACTAGCTATGTTGCTACAACATTCCACCCAACCTTAGGCTAGTTGTGCTCATCAATCTCTCAACACAGCTGCCACTCCTGAGCTGGGAATGATTTCTACAAGGAAAAATGGAACAACAAACTCACATATAGCCAAATACACACCATGGTTCAGCCAAGCTAATCCACAATTTTATTTCCCAGGCTGCTAAGGCAGTGGAAAGGAAAAATTGCTAAGCTAGTGAGCTCAACCGTAGAGCTATGGATACCTCTACAAGATCTATCTATCTTCGTCCCCACAATACCTACACACCTAACACAAGGAAGTATTCCCTTCACTGCTATATAGTTCCTGGGGACATACCTTCCATTGTAGTGTTCTCCAAGGTGTGCACAGAAGAGTATCCAACCCATTTTGATCTTTTGTGAGGTTCCTCTCTTCAATGGGTTTATCAATCCAATTTTTGTCCTCTTCCACTCCTAATTATTACTTACCATTAAAACCAAAACAAGCATGCAGTATACAAGAAAACAAAAGTTTTGGGTATGAAGAAAAACGTTTTGGCTGTGGGCAGGGATAATTTTAGGGGCGAATTTTAGCGCAGTGGGCTATTTTTCCATGTTTTTCTCACAAAAAAGATTCGCCATTTTGCATTTTTTGAAGCCCCGTTTCGCCCAATTTTAATGGAGTAAAACGTTTTCACCCTAAAAATCGCCAAATTATTATATAAACGATATAAAATCCTTGGAAATTAAAATATTTTTTGAAAAATACCGCCAATCATTTTATAGTTGGCATTTTAAGAATTGGTAATATTCGCCAACATTCATACACTTTTAAATAAATATGGTTCCTTAAAATCATCCCTGGTTGTGGGATGCCCAAGATGGGGTTTCTATTAGTATCAGAAGTCGTGGGCAACCATAAACGAAACGGTAGATGGGGAATCAACCCTAGGAGAGAAAATTTGATTTCATAAAAATTTTATGGGCCTTATAGGGGCAGAAATAACCTCTATAAACCCCCAAATCATGAGTCTCTTCTTCCCGTACACTGTGCAAAAAAAAATGGATTTCTAGCCATGGAAAACAAAGAAGGAAAATCACAAAAGTATGAAGAAAATGCCCCAGCTAGCTCCAGTTGTGTGAGCAAGTGAAAATCATGGGTGAGGAATGGATTGGGCACTTATTTCTGGGTGTTTTATTTCCCCGTAAGAAAATAATATTATCTTTTATAATTCATGGATTTCCCATACACGAAATTGGATGCCATACCTCTCCATTCCCAATGCATTAACTACCTCAACCAACTCTTGGAAGAATTAAATGATTTGGTGCATAAGTCAAAATGGGTAGTTGAGGGTTTATGGGTTCTCTATATGAAATTTGGATTAACACTATTGGCTCAAGGGTTTGAATAATTTACCTTCCTATTCCTTATGAAAATCATGCCCCCATCTCTTGTTACATTGCATAGTTTGCTGCCGGTATTTTATTAAATTGCATATTCACATGATGTCTCAATTTATATTGTCCTTGTATATGCTTTGTACAAATGGTTAATTTTGTTAGATGGTTACTTCTATGTTCACAATTTTTCTAGCAGTGAAAATATCACCTTTGCGCTCCTTAATTCCTTCCATGTCAAATATTGGTGGAATGGGTAGTGCGAGAGGCATGTGAATGATGAATCTAAATGATTCAAAATAGAACCCACTTAAGCATCTTTTCTTGATGCCATCAAAGATGAATTCTACCCTGTCAGAAACTATTATGACCAATAAACCTGATGGATGACATTGCACCAGGAAAGAGACCAAACAATGTTGGAGTATACTAATATATTCCCTACCCTACGCTCAAAGCTAGGTATTACATACTGTGAATGACCCTTGGTTCTAAAATAACACAGTGGCCGACACAAGTACATTTAGTCGGAGATGGATTTCCTGGATATATCCTCACTAGGATCATCTTACCAATACACCTTCAAAATCAAGAAAATGTTTAAGAAAAAGAATAAGCGAGGCTTTGGGTCTACAAATCAGTAGCAGAATCCAAAAAAAAAAGTTGTAATTCACAACCCAAAGGATAGAGCAAGGATGGACAAATTCCCAACAACCGGTCTAATTTGCAAACAAACAAGGGTAATGGGAAATAGAAGAAGGACACCAGAAAGTGTTGGAGTTCCATAAAATCCCCTGTCACAACACTGATGCATCCTGCTCAAAACATATATTGTTGGCCAAGACAAAATCCATGGATCTAGGATCTGACTTAGAAACTAATGCAGTGAAATAAAGAGGTAAGCATATCATTGACGTGGAACCTAGTTCCACCATAGAAACTGCAAATATCCAACCGAAAGAGTCAAAGGAGCCAGACGAAGTGGAGTCCCTCTTCCATTCACAACTATGGTTGCAGGGGACTACACTACATTTCATTATCGACAATGTTAGTTAGAAGAACCTGATATCAGCTGAGGTTGTCAAAATATTGAAGCATCTAATGGTTGCACATCCCTAACCCTACAACATTAGTTATTTTATCAATGGATTCGACATCCACGTTAGTCAACAGTGTTGCCTCTCTTACGACATCAATCCCTTCAAAGACGAGGTAATGTGTGATGTTTCCTCACTTGAATTTTGTTATGTTATTTTAGGAAAACCATATATGTGGAAACATCATGTTGTGTATGAGTCTAAACCTCATAGTGTCATTATTAATTTGGGAAAGAAACTCTGTAAGATACCAGAGACACTTCCTGCTACTGTAGTGTCTCTCATCACAACAAAGCAGTCTAGGAAGGTAATCTCCCAGATAGGTAAATTTGTACTCTTCATGGTTAGTTCTTAGGGGAAAGGAAAGATCATAGCAACATCCACTACCTCCACACAAAACCCCTCTACATAGCAGAAATATATGGATAAGATCGTGGAAGCATACCAAGACATTTTCACCACACCTATTGGGGTTCGAATACATTGTCAGGTCAATCATTCCATTGATTTGATCCCTGGTGTGCCTTTAAAGAATGGGAAAGTATACAAGCGATCCTTCATGGAGAAGGAAGAAATCTAATGTAATATTCAAGAGTTAATTAAAAAATGGGTACATTTGACCCAGCTCCTCACCCTTTGGGAGCCCAATTGTGTTGGTACAAAAGAAAGACGAGAGGAAACTCTGTATTGACTATCGATATCTAAACACAATCATATTATGAAATTGGTATACTATTCCCCATATCAATGACCTCCTTGATCAACTCAAGGGGGGGAATTATTTAAGCAAGATTGACTTGAATTTTGGCTATCATCAAGTGTTGATTGAGTAGAGCGATGTTCGGAAGACTTCCTTCAAATCTCGGAAGGCCTTTTTGAGTGGTTGGTCATACCTTTGAGCTTGAATAATGCTCCAGAAACCTTCATGAGGGTGGATGACATTCTACAACCATTCATCATATCCTTTGTGGTCACATATCTAGGTGATATCCTCATCTACAGAAAAACATGGGAAGAACATCTGTAGCATATCCACCAGGTCCTCAACACCCTGCGACAACACAAGTTATATCCCAATTTAGAGATGTCCTAATTTTTCATGTAAAGGGTTCAGTATCTAGGACACATTGTGGAAAAATACGGTGTTCATGTAGATCTGACTAATATCCAAGTTATTCGCGATTAGTCGACCCTGACGACTCTCACAGATCTCTGCAGCTTCCTAGACCTTGCAAACTTTGATCATAGATTTGTGTTGGGATTCTCTAATATTGTGTTTTCCATTACCCAGGTCATCAAATGTGTATCTAAGGCCAATTTTATATGGTCTAAGACACAACAACACGCATTTGAGGAGATAAAGAAGTGCTTATGTTCAACGCTCGTCCTTACCTTACCATATCTACAACAACCCTTTGAGATCAAGATAGATGCTTCGTACTACATTGTTGGTGCGGTCCTAACTCATCATTTCCATCCAATGGAATATCACAATGAGACAATTTCAGATACTATCTGCAAGTACCCCTCATATTACAAGGAAATGCACTCAATTTTCCAAACCTATCGCCAATGGAAGCATGACATACTTGGAAAAGAAACATCATTCCACACCAATCACAAGCCCTTTCAGTTCATGCAAACCAAAGGAAAGTTAAACAATGAATTCCATGAGAAATGGTTGACTTAATTGCAACAATTTCACCTAAAAATTAAATATAAGAAGGGAAGTATCTATTGATTCGTTGATTTCCTCAATCGACCTCCAGTGATAGCATTAACCATAGTGTTTAACTCTTGTGGTGATGAGACCTCTGGGTGGCCTCAACTATATTATAATGATAATGAATTTTCTCCTATATATCATTTCTTCTGTGTAGGTACACTAGTGACAGAATTTCATCATCAGGAGGGATGGTTATGCCACCTAGGCCATCTCTGTGTTCCTTCAAGCGAGTGTGAAAAGATTACTTAGGAAGCACATTATAGTCGGGTGGCAGGGAACTTTGGTATTGAGAAGATAGTGGAAGTCTTGCAGAAGTATTTTGTTGGCCCAAGTTCCAAGAATATGTAGGTAGATATATCATATCCTGCACCAACCGCACCCTCAAAAAGCCAACCGTTACAACAACAGGGTTGTATGCCCCCCTTCCCACTCCAAATGGGCCATGGGAATCCATCTCCATGGATTACATGTCATGACTACCTTCAATTAAGCATGGTAATGACTGGGTGTTTGTGGTTGTGGATTTCTTATCTAAGATGGCCATTATGATATATTGTAAGAAGAGCATCTTTTCCAAATCCATTGCTACGGTATTCTTCTAGTATGTTTGTGTTCATTTCGGGTTGCAACAAAATATCATTTTAGATCAGGACAACAGATTCTTGAGCACTTTCTCGTCTAGTCTATGGTCATTGATGGATAGCAATCTCAATAAATCGACTACCTTCCACCCCCTGGATGGACATACAGAGGTAGTCAACCAGAAGATTGTGCAGATTCTGATAATGTAAAATTATAAACATCCCTGCACATGGGATGAGACCCTTTCTTATGTTGAACATGGCTATAACTGAGCTCTTCAAAGCTCTACTAGTCACAGCCCTTTTCAGGCGTGCTTGGGTTTCCAACCACTGGTCCTGATTGATGTAGATCTACCCCTTGCATCCACATGGGAGGAATCTCCCATGCTCAAGCTGAGGTTGATAAGGACACCATATTTGTTGAATGAATCCAGCATATCGACCAATAGGTCCATGACATTTTTGGAAAAGACCAATCCTAAATACAACCAATGGAATGACCAACATCCGTTTCCACACAAGTTCTAGGTTGGGGATAAGGTTTGGTT
Organism: Pseudotsuga menziesii; assembly: GCA_001517045.1. Classification (NCBI taxonomy): domain Eukaryota; kingdom Viridiplantae; phylum Streptophyta; class Pinopsida; order Pinales; family Pinaceae; genus Pseudotsuga; species Pseudotsuga menziesii. Next base: position 231,351 of record LPNX010219038.1, read on the forward strand.
GCATTTACTAAAAGAGAGACTTAGAGGACCCCATCGCAAGATTTTTCCACTTCGATATGGGCCATACACCATCACCAAGAATATTGGTGGCAATGCCTTGGAATTTAGCATTCCTCCATTCCTCGGTCTGCACCCAGTATTCAATGTGGAGCTCCTTCAACCATATTTTGCACCATTATTGGACACCTCAGAGGTTGGAAGAATAATTGAAACCTACATAGATTAATCCCAATTTCATGGAACAAGCAACCATTGATCATATCATTAACACACAGTTTAAGGGAACCCTCCAGCAGAAGATCCAGCTATATCGATTTGTCACAACAGGGTAGCTCCTCCACCAAGGAAAGTGGCTGACCAAGAGTCAAGTTCAACAGAAGTTTCCCCATTTGATGGGGGAAGTTAATCCAATGGAGACCATTTCTTCCTAATGGGGGAGGACTGATAAACATGGGTATAGGTGGCCACCAACCTATTCCATTGGCTAAAAAAAAATTCTCATATTGACAATTTTCTTATAATTTTCTATGGTTTTTTGGGTCCCAAACCTCTGAGGCCATTTTGAGACCCTAAACAATGTTTTCTAGAGATTCAGCGGTCCAAATAAAATCCATTAGCATGCATTTGTTTGTAATTAAAATTTGTAAACATCAGCACATATCCTTGACAATATCTGAATACCGAGACTTGGGTCTTGAACTAGTTAAGCCTGGGGAAAATACCTCTCGTCATCCTAAGAAGCCTCACAAGGTGGGAGAAGAAAGAGAGATGATGGAGTAATATATCCTAATAAATGGATTCTCTAGGAATCCCTCATGCAATAGAGGAATGAGGTGATGGATAACTTGTCCTAGATCATTCTAAGAATGTCGACGACAGTGGATGCACCTTCAATGAGAAGACGTTTCGGGGGTGTGACTCCCTTCAAGGTACAAGTTAACTTTGACAGCCCCTTATTTCAAGGAAAGATAGATGCGAACGCTTTGGAAAAAAAATTTAGTCTTTTAGAGGGTTACTTCTCCCTTCAAAAAAAAATTGACAGTTCAAAAATCACCTTTGTGCTCCTTAAGTCCCTCCCCCATGTCAAATATTGGTGGGATGGGTACTACGAGAGGAATGCAAAGGATGAATATGTTATTCAAAATAAAACCAACTTTGGTATCTTTTTTCGATGCTATTAGATAGGAATTCTACCCTATCAAAAACTATTATGACTAATACACTTGCTGGACAACATTGCACCAGGAAAGAGACCAGACATTGTTGGAGTATATTGATATATTCCATACCCTGTGCTCAAAGCTAGGTATTAGAGGCTGCGAATGACACTTGGTTCCAAAATAACACACTAGATTTCACATGTAGGTTCAATCAAAGATGGATTTACTGAATATATGCTCACTAGGAGCAGGTTGTTGATCTGCTGTCAAAATCGAGAAAAAGTTTAAGAAAAAGAATAAGCAGGATTTTGGGTATGAAAATCGGCAGCAGAAGCTAGAAAAAATGGCCCTAGTTCACAACCCAAAGGACAAAGAAAGTATGGAAAAAGTCTCAAAAACCAGTCCAAGCCACAAAAAAAGAAGGGCAACAGGAAATCGAAGGACACCGGCAAGTGGAGTGAGATCCATAAAATCCCCTGGCACAACACTGATGAATACCGCTCAAAGCAGTCATTGTTGGTTGATACAAAATCCCCATATCAAGAATCTGACTCAAACATTGATACAAATAAATCAAAGGGTAATCATATCATTGAAGTGGAAACTAGTGCCACCATAGAAATCACAAAGATACAACTAGAAGAGTCATAGGAGCCAGAGAAAGTGGAGCGCCTCTTCCATTCACAACTATAAGTGCAGGGGACTCCAATACATTTCATTGTTGACAATGGTAGTTAGAAAAACCTCATCTAGTTCGAGTTCTTCAAAATATTGAAGCTTCTGATAGTTCCATATCTCCAACCCTATAACATTGGTTGGTTGAGCCATGTACGAGACATCTGCATCAGTCAACTGTGTCACCTCTCCTACGACATCAAGCCCTTCAAAGGTGAGGTAATGTGTGATGTTTCCCCACTTGATGTTTGTGATGTTCTTTTAGGACAACCATATATGTGGAAACATCATGCTTAGTATGAGTCTAGACCTTGTAGTGTCATTATTTCTTTGGGAAAGAAACTTTATAGGATACGAGAGACACTTCCCGATACTCCAGTGTCTATCATCACATCAAATAAATTCTTGAAGATAATATCCCAAACACAGAAATTCGTACTCTTCATGCTTTTATCTGAGGGGGAAAGAAAGATCACAACAACATCCATGGCCTCCACATAGAACCCCTCTATTCATCACAAATAGGTGGACAATATAGTGGAAGCATACTAAGACATATTCACCACACCTGTTGGGATTCCATTACATTGTAAGTTCAAGCATTCCATTGATTTGACCCCTGGTGCACATTTACCTAATGGGATAGTACACAAGCGCTCCCTAATGGAGAACCAAGCAATAAAACTCCAGATTCAAAATTTAATCCAAAAGGGGTAGACTCAACCCAGCTCCTCACCTTGTGGGAGCCCAATTGTGTTGGTACAGAATAAAGACATGACATGGAAACTCTATAATGACTACCAAGATATAAACAAAATCATAGTCCATAATCGGTAACCCATTCTCTAGATCGATGACCTCCTGGACCAACTCAACAAGGGAAAGTATTTCAACAAGATTGACCTGAAATCCGGTTATCATCAAGTGTCGATTGAGCATATTGATGTCTCGAAGATTGCTTTCAAATCTAGGGAAGGCATTTTTGAGTGGTTGGTCATGTATTTTGGATTGAATATTGCTCCAACAACCTTCATGAGGATGATGGATTGTAATATAAAACCATTCACCAATTCCTTTGTGGTCATATATCCAGATGATATCCTCATCTACAATAGAAGATGGGAAGAACATCTATAGCATATCCACTAGGTCCTCAGCATCGTGTGACAACACAAGTTATATTCTAGTTTAGAGAAATGATCATTTGGAATTGAAAGGATTTAGTATCTAGGATACATTGTGCATGAATATGGTGTCCATGGATTTGACCAAAATCCAAGCAATTCATAATTGACCGACCTCGACGACTCTCACATAGCTTTGCAGCTTCTTAGGCCTTGCAAACTTGTATCACAGATTTGTGTTGGGATTCTCTAATATTGCTTGGTCCATTATCTAGGTGACCAAAGGTGGATCTAAGGCCAATTTCATCTGGTCCAAGCCAAAACAACACACATTTGAGGAGCTAAAGAAGCACTTATGTTCAACACTCCTCCTTACCTTACCATATCTACAACAACCCTTTGAGATCAAGATAGATGGTTTGGACTACATTGTTGGTGCAACCCTCACTCATCATGGCCATCTAGTGGCATATCACAGTGAGACACTTTCAGATATATTCCACAAGTAACCCACATATGTCAATGAAATGTACTCCATTGTCCAAGCTTTCCACCAATGGAAGCATTACATCATTGGAAAATAAACAACCATCTACATTGATCACAACCCCTTGAAGTTCATGTAAACCCAAGGAAAGTAAAGAATGATTTACAGTAGAAGTGATCAACTTACTTGCATCATTTTCACCTGAACATTAAATATAAGAATGTCATGTCCCTGACCCTCCGACCGGCGAAGAGGACGCGACCAACACCAATCACTCAACCGGGCAAACAACCCCATGAACATAAACAGGAAAAATTCTGATATTAAAATCTTAAACAACATGCATAACAGAGTGCATAAAACATCATACAAGATGCATAATTCCTCAATCATTCAGCGGAAGCAAACATATTCATAAACCAGCATTCAGCATGTTCATCATAACTCATTAAACATCAATATAATTGCAGAGATGGAATAACAACGATACTTATATTTTGATGAAGAATCCCACAACCAACTACGTCACTGCAACATTCCACCCAACCATAGGCCAGCTTGCTCATCAATCTGTCAGCAATGCTGCCACCCTCGAGCTGGGCATGATTCCTCTAAGGATAAGGGTCAATGCAGGCTTACACATAGCTAGGGGACACACTCAGAAAACCAACACAGCTAGGTTTATCAGGCCATCAATAGACCGGCCAAGCCAGCACAGTCCAAAGAGCAACCACTGCTTACATGCAGCAAAACCATCCCTTCACAGCCCTGTGAAGAAGCAAAGGCAACCGGGGATAATCCCAAACAAAATATGAGCACAGCTCAAGCCCATAAGGCGACACAGAGTTGTTGTTGGCCCTGATGTGGCCAAAACAACTTAGACAGTCTCAAACGAAAGAGAAGTCAAACTAAAACAATCCGCAGTAGCCCAACTTCATAGTGAATGAGGGAAACATCACACAATCCACAAAACAGAGGAGAAGCCAACTACCAGCGTGAACATAGGAAAACTCAACCAATGGATTGGAAATCCACGGTGGCCCAAAACGAAATTGAACACCACAACCAATAAAACACAGGGAAGACAACAGTCCCAAAACGAATTCAGTGAGCACGACTCACAACATGGAAAAACGCACACTCAGTCCACAATTAAAGAAGAAATTGGACTCACCACCACATCCGAAAATCGTGGGAAGAACAACAACAAACCAAAACATGGGTGAAATCAATAGCAAACCACATACACAGCAGAAATTCATGCCCGCAAGGCTGCTCTCCCAGCTCGCTGCATGCGCAAAACCAGAGAGGGAACCCCCAACCAGTGCGTGAGAAAGACAGAACCAACCTCTGCATGAGGAAGATGAACAGACCACTTCCTCAGCGCATGGATGAATAGGAAATCCCAAAGAAAGACGAACAGAACACAGAGAACCTGCGTAATGGAGAGTGCTTGAGGGAGAACAAACAGTCGTGTGGCACCAACGGACCATGGGAGAATGGGGAAATCGTGGAAGAAAGGAGTGGATACAGTCGTGGGTGGAGTGGGCGCGTGGGAAAGGGACTGAAATTCCTGCCACCCCACTCCCAAAAGAAATAACTACCTCAACCGCCAGCCATAACTTCCCCCAACAACAAAACCAAGTCATTGAAGAGGTTGGTGAAACAAGAAAGGTGGAAAAACAAACAAGGTGGCAACACATGGGTTTTCCCCCACAAACCAAGGTTTGACATCCCCCACCCCTTATCCTTTGGAACCGTGCCCTTTTCATTCAACGTTGCACTGTCGTAGCTGGTTGTGGTTTTAGTTTTAAGTGATGTTCGTATTTACATGATGTCGAATTATAATGTGCCAAATGGCACGATAAACCATCGGCAACTATCCCCATTGTCGAAACACACACACAACCAAATCGATGGTGGGGCTTTTGCCTTGAGCCCCTCACCACGATTAATTACAATATATACATCGTGCAAATGGGGTCAAAACCAGGGACATTACATTCCCCTCCCCCTTGGAGTAACACTGTCCTCGGTGTTCCATTACACATATATACAATACATATATAATTGCACATCAAAATTTCAAAATTGCAGATTTTTCCCACGTTCAATCATTTATGTTGAACGTTCAAGACCAAGCCCCTCAGCTTCCATGGACTTCTCTTACTGGTTCTCAGCTTCCAGCTGATCCCGAAGTCTAGGAACTTTGTGCCTATTTCCCTCATCATGTTCCCTCATCGGACAGTCCCGGCGTAAATGATGCCCTCCGCATCTCCAGCATTTCACTGGCTGCTTCATCTTTACCTACTCAATTTCCTTTGAGTCTTCATGCTTGGACCGTTTCCTATCGGGTCGCTTGGACAATTGTCCCATTGCTGATCCACCTTCCTTTCCTTTGCTGATTGCTCCCAGAAGGCTTTTCACCTCCCTTTGCAAACCAATAGAGTCTTGCAAAATCTGGTGGTTCATCTCATTCTGCCTTCTCTGTATCTTGAGCATCTCCCCAAGATTCTCTTGGGTCTTGGAAATCATTGGAAGGAGACTTCCAGCTAAGTCCAACAACTTTTGATCTGCTGCCATATTCAATGTGCACCACCTGGTTTCACTTTTCTCACCTATGAAATGCACCATTGAAATTTTATCAGACCAAGCATAATATAGACATTAAAACCAGTCAGTTAATTACCCAATTGGCATGACAGTCCAAGCCTCATCAAGGAGACTTTCATATTTTGCATGCCTTCCCAACAGGCACACAAGCTCATTCATGTCCATTCTTGGGCAAGGAATTAACCATTCCAGCATTCACAATTTACTTTAAGCAAATACACACATTTCATATCAATCATACATGCATTAAACAATCCTTTGTTTTCACAATGCATAAATGTATATGTATATATATAATCAAAAGGCAAGAGAGAGCAGTAAGAGTTTTTCCCCTCTTTATTTTGTTCCATCTTGGAACCCACACCATCACTATGGCTTTTCATGCTCTCAGCCTCTTTCACTTCATCGTGAATGCTGGACCAATCCTTCTTGGTCATGACACTTAGTGTCTTTGGTCTATTCCAGACCTCTAAACCATGGAGTCTCTCCACATGGTTTGTCTCGGCTGCTATGACTCCCCCGTCTTACTAGCACCTTTTTCATTACTGCTCAACTCGAGCTTTCTAGGACAGTCACATGTCCACATGCATCTCTAGGATGCTCTCATATTCCTCGCTTCCAGCGACACCTATATCCAAACATTGAATGAATTCACATGTTTAGTTTATTCTCATCGGTTGTATCTCTAGAACAAGAGCTTAAAACATCCTAACCAAATCATATACACATGTATATTCATAAGCAAAATAATCCAATACTTATCTGTATTGTGTGTTTCCTCGTTCGTCCACAGGATCCTGCTTCACTTTGCAAGCCTTGGGATCGCCTATGGACTTAGATGTTAGGTTAGCATGCCGGCTGCTCCACAACATCAACTTTTTTTTAAATGTCCAGCTAGTACATCCTTATGTCGACTGGGCTTGGAACTTTATCATGACCGTTTCCAGGTCTAGGATCTACTATGGATCCTCAGGAATATCACAGCCCATCATACACTTATATCAACAATAACACATACACTTATACCAACCATACACTTATACCACCATACACTTATATCAACAATACGCTTATACCAACATACACTTATACCAACCATTTACCTTTACCTTTACCTTTAGCCTGTTAACACAAGCAACACAAGCAATACAAGCGAACTCATCAGCGTTATTGCTCTAAAAACTGTAATCACATTTCATATCATTCACTATCAAGTATTGAGACACCAGGAGTGCATCCACTCCCTAGAGTATAATCAATATTGAAAACCCTTTCATGTTCCAACATCGAAAAAGTGTGCACCCATTCCCGGTGTGTGCCATGTAAGCCCTATGCATACTCAAGCAATCAGTCATAATGGATATTAAATCAAAACATGTTCTACATATGGAATTTAATAATTAAACATGCATATTCTTAGCAAGGATCACAGAACACTTATCCATTTGCTGTCGCAGTATGCCTTTGTTGAGGAATGGAGGCTCCTTTCCTGAGTTAACAGTCCCTCAGTTAGCCACCCCAATCTCCTTTTTATATTTCACATTCACACATGTCTTACCGACATAACCCATACCATCTCACTCATGTTATTTACCAAACATGCAGTGCAGATGAGACATTTCAAAATGTCTAATGGCGTTTCACCCGAAACCCATTTTCAAGGGAAAACCTTCCCATGATGTTTGGCTCTTGCAGGTCATCACACATGATCTTCCTGCAGTGTGTACCCCTGACACATTCATCAAATAGCCAAACAGTCAATCATTACTTGATACTACAATCCAAATTGATTGTTCCATAACCAAGCAATGACATTAGAAATCAAATTCATTAGGAATTTGCAATTCTATCTACTACAGAAATTGACTTGTTCAATTGTGGGTTTCTTGTAAGCAGCACTACTATGCCCATTACAATTTTATGCTTACTATCATAACATGAATACCCACTTACCATGCGTCCCTCCTGACACAATCGTACACAAGCCAACAATGATTAGTAGTCATCAGCAATTCCTTTAAATTCGAAATTCACAATTCAAATTTAACAATCCAACTATTATGCACATCAACTATTTTCACAACCATGAGACTCTTCTCATAAAGTTTGTCTCTTTTTACATGGTAGATTCTGGCATTGGTCAGGGTCTTACCTCTCACTGCCATGCTCGAAATAATATACCTAAAACCTGAGTTTCAATCAACCAAACACAATCTTGTGCAAACCAAATAGTGGCTAGTAGTTGTCAGTAATTTCTTAAATCCGAAATTCACAATTCGTTTTTTTTTTTTTTAACAACCTATTATGCATACCATATGGTAAATTCTGGCAGTGGTCAGGGTCTTAGCTCTCACTGCCATGCTCGAAATAATATACCTGCAACCTAAGTTTCAATCAACCAAACACTTGGTAAGTCTGGATGCATATAACCTTTTCATTACTACAACCATCACTGAAGCATTCTCAGAATATAACATTCAAGTACTTCCAGCTGTTAGTCACATCAATATTACCAAAACTCATTTACTTCATGCAATCATTATCATATTAACATTTTCAAGGCATAGTCACATCATTCATGCAATTAAATGAAATGTTTAGATACTCCTTACTTCACAGGCGTGTCATTCATACCACCTTGCTCTTCAATAGAGCATTTCTTGTAGCCAACTGATCATGACTATCCTGCATTCATAACAACCTCTGAAATGATTCCTGAATTATCATCAATTCACCATTTCAGTAATCAGTTAGTCTGCATATCACATGCATTCATCTCAATGCATTCATGCAATACATCACAACATTGCACCTACACTTATGCAATCAGTCATTCACACCCTTCATAGGCATACATCCATTGCATAACTACAAGGTACATAAAATCTTTCCAATGCCTATCCATTCATGCTATCTTGCATTCAATATACCATGCATGGCCTAACCATGACTAATTCATATAGGATGCATTATTATAATCAATATCATCAACATAATAATAGGCATGACACCTTTTTATATTCCGGCATCCACATGGTATGAGGTCTCTTACCTTTACCACTCCATGGAATTTGTCATAAGCAAACTCTTACCTGCATGGGTCTTACTTACACCCTTGACATGATCAATTTGATTGGTCCTTTGCAGGAGATTGCAATGTTTGCTCACCAACTTTTATCCTGGACTTGTTGCTTTATCCCTTTCTCCAGAGGGTTGCTGGTCACATTCCATCAGCATCAACAACATATTCAGCTAGGTCCATGTCGTCGTTGGTTTTTCCACTAATGCTAACATCAAGCAATGATTATCATTAGTGGTTCATTATAAACGTAAAATATTTAATATCCTATGTATATGATACATATCCTTATGCATTTCAAGCATGAAACTCAGGAATGTAGTTATAATCAGCAAGACAGGGTTTTAAGGAAACTTCCCTTTTCAATATTTTCATTCTAGCATGGAACTACTCTTCCATACAGCAGCTGATTGACTTCATAGTCCTTGCTACCCCTGGTCATGCAACTATCTATATTTGTCTGTTCGATAGTAGCCGCCATCACTAGCACTTTGCTGCTTCATGCTCAGATTCCGATGATTTTTCCTTGTTCCCTATTGGATAAGCTTTCCAACACCTATCCATATGCTTCATTCCAACCTCGGGTGTGAAAACCACACCACTTCCAAGAATGAAGATTTTCACCAAATTTCTGCATTTTTACACACAATTATATTTTGGTCTGGGTGCCAACTTCAACCATTTGTAGGAGCAAGTCTAGGAAGATTCAGGAAAACCTTTCTATTGGGCAAAGTCAGTGCATACAATGAGGAACATTCATTAACTTGCGGATCTCATTTCTGATGCACCGTCCATCTTTTACGAATTTTGGGTTCTACTAAATTGTCCAAAACATAGAATCTTCTTTTCTCCAGAACGACTATCTCCAAGGATGAAGGGGGTCAAGGGGGCTTTCCCCCTTGTGGCTTCCTACTGAAAATTCCACTGAAAAACCATCAAAATACGCTTAGAAATCCCATAGAAAATTCAAAATTTCCTCTGCAGGATCAGCTCCCGAAACAATCAACCATTCCTCAGAATCGGCTCCCGGACAACTAACCGTTCCGCAGAATCGGCTCCCAGACAACTAACCGTTCCGCAGAATCAGCTCCTGGAACAACTAGTCATTCTGACATTTTGGTGGTCTTTCCACATCGGAAGGCTAGTGCCTTTTGCTTCCGCAACGGTGGCACACAAACCACTTTCTCTTCCGATTGGCAGCTGTTTACTTGGAACAATTTTAAAATTTTCTGCGGCGTCGGCTGCCTTTCTCATCGGAAGGATAGTGCCTTTGGCTTCCGCAATGGTGGCACACCAAGACGAACTCCCTCCGATGGCGGCCCCATTTACTTATAGAAATTTTTAACTTTCTTGCGGCGTCGGTGGTCTTTCTTGTCGAAATACTTAGTGCTTTTGGCTTCCGCAACGGAGGGCACACAAGCACTTTCTTCCTACGACAGTCAACGATTTCGAGCCCTTAACCTCCTTGATGGCGTCGACAATCGGAGGACTTTTCCATCGAGTGCATAGTTGCTTCGCCATCCGCAATGGCGGAAGTCCGTTCCACTAGCTCTTCCGCTACGTCTGAAGTCAACTTCACTAACTCTTCTGCAACGACGGAAGTCCACTTCGCTAACTCTTCCACAACAGCGAAAGTCCACTTCATTAACTCTTCTGCAACGATGGAAGTCCACTTCACTAACTCTTCCGCAACGGCGGAAGTCCACTTCATTAACTCTTCCGCAATGGTGGAAGTTAATTCTGCTAATTGTTCTGATTGGGGTACACTTAGACAAATTTTTGAAAAATTTGTCTTTCTTCTTTCCGCCGAATATAACACCTGTCGACGGTCGGGACCATTTTCCGTCGGATGCTTAATCGCTTCTTCATCCGCAATGGCGAGCGTCGATCCACTATTTTCTTCCGACGGACACCGGACACTTAGAAATTTTCCAAAATTTTTCCCTCCGACTGCGCTCTGTCGGACGTACTTCCATCTAGCCTTCCGCAATGGTGGAAATCTGTTTCACTAATCCTTCCGCCACAACGGAAGTAAATTCCGTTAACTCTTCCGACTGTCTAACGCTTCAGCAAGATTTTTTTTTGGCGTTTGCTGCTGTTCTGCTGGACATAGAAGGTAATTCTACCTTCTGTCACTGCATCCTTCATGGCCCATAGAGGCCCACTGTTGCAACCTGGTTCTGATACCATACTGTCACGTCCCCGACCCTCCGACCGGCGAAGAGGATGCGACCAACACCAATAACTCAACCGGGAAAACAACCCCATGAACATAAATAGGAAAAATGATGATATTAAAAGCTTAAACAACATGCATAACAGAGTGCATAAAACATCATACAAGATGCACAATTCCTCAATCATTCAGCGGAAGCAAACATATTCATAAACCAGCATTCAGCATGTTCATCATAACTCATTAAACATCAATATAATTGCAGAGATGGAATAGAAACGGTACTTATCTTTTGATGAAGAATCCTGCAACCAGGTACGTCGCTGCAACGTTCCACCCAACCATAGGCCAGCTTGCTCATCAATATCTCAGCAATGCTGCCACCCCCGAGCTGGGCATAATTCCTCCAAGGATAAGGGTCAATGCAAGCTTATACATAGCCAGGGGACACACTCAACAAACCAACACAGCTAGGTTTATCAGGCCTTCAATAGACTAGCCAAGCCAGCACAGTCCAAAGACCAACCACTACTTACATGCAGCAAAACCATCCCTTCATAGACCTGTGAAGAAGCAAAGGAAACCGGGGATAATCCCAAACAAAAGATGAGCACAGCTCAAGCCCATAAGGCGACACAGAGTTGTTCTTGGCCCTGACGTGGCCAAAACAACTCAGACAGTCTCAAACGAAAGAGAAGTCAAACTACAACAATCCGCAGCAGCCCAACTTCATAGTGAATGAGGGCAACATCACACAGTCCACAAAATAGAGGAGAAGCCAACTCCCAGCGTGAACAGAGGAAAACTCAACCAACGGATTGGAAATCCACGGTGTCTCAAAACGAAATTGAACACCACAGCCAACAAAACACAGGGAAGACAACAGTCCCAAAATGAATTTAGTGAGCATGGCTCACAACATGGAAAAACGCACACTCAGTCCACAATTGAAGAATAAATTGGACTCACCGCCACATCTGAAAATAGTGGGAAGAACAACAACAACCCAAAACATGGGTGAAATCAATAGCAAGCTGCATACACAATAGAAATTCATGCCCGCGAGGCTTCTCTCCCAGCTTGCTGCATGCGCAAAACCAGAGAGGGAACCCCCGACCAGCGCGTGAGGAAGACAGAACCGATCTCTGCATGAGGAAGATGAACAAACCACTTCCTCAACGCACGGATGAACAGGAAATCCCAAAGAAAGACGAACAGACCATAGAGAACCTACGTAATGGAGAGTGCGTGAGGGAGAACAGACAGTTGTGTGGCACCAACGGACCATGGGAGAATGGGGAAATCGTGGAAAAAAGGAGTGGATGCAGTCATGGGTGGAGTGGGCGCATGGACAAGGGACTGACATTCCTTCCACCCCACTCCCAAAAGCAATAACTGCCTCAACCACCAGCCATAACTACCCCCAACAACAACACCAAGTCATTGAAGAGGTTGGTGAAACAAGAAAGGTGGAAAAACAAACAAGGTGGCAACACATGGGTTTTTCCCCCATAAACCAAGGTTTGACATCCCCCACCCCTTATCCTTTTGAACCATGCCCTTTTCATTCAAAGTTGCACTACCATAGCTGGTTGTGGTTTTAGTTTTAATTGATGTGCGTATTTACATGATGCCGAATTACAATGTGCCAAATGGCACGATAAACCATCGGCAACTATCCCCATTGCCGAAACACACACACAACCAAATCGATGGTGGGGCTTTTTTTTTGAGCTCCTCACCACGATTAATTACAATATATAAATCATGCAAATGGGGTCAAAACCTGGGACATTACAAACAAGGGAAACACCAATAGATTTGATGATTTCCTCAGTCAACCTCCAGTGGAATCATTAACCATAGTTCTCAACTCTTAAGGCCATGAGACCTCTGGGTGGCCTCAACTATATGACAATGATCCTGAATTTGCTCTTATCTATCAATCCTTGTGTTCAGGTACACCAGTGGCAAAATTTCATCTTTAGGATGGATTTTTATGCCACCTAGGTCATCTCTATGTCCTTCAAGCGAGCGTGCAAAGATGATTTTGAAAGCACATTACAGTCAGTTGGTAGGGTACTTTGGTATTGAGAAGAAAGTGGAAGTCTTGCAAAAGTATTTTTATTGGCCCAAACTATGACAAGGCATAGGTATATATATCATATCTTGCACTGCTAGATCCATCGTAAAACCATAGGTTAAAAAGTAAGGGTTGTACACCTCCCTTCCCACTCCAAATGGGCCATGGGAATCTATCTCCATGGATTACATTACAGGACTAACTTCAACTAAACATGGTAATGATTTTGTGTTTTTGGTTGTGGATCGCTTCTCTAAGATGGACATTTTGATAGCTTGTAAGAAGAGAATCTCTGTTGAATCCACTGCTAAGCTATTCTTCGATCATGTTTGGGTTGACACATACTATCATTTCAAATCAAGACAACAAGTTCATGAACACTTTTTGGTCTAGTCTATGGTCACTGGTGGATACCAAGCTCACCAAATCGACTTCCTTCCACCCCCATACCAAAGGAAAAATAGAGTACGTCAACTAGATGATTGTGCATATTATTGGAATGTACAATTATAAACATCCCCACACATGGGATGAGAGCCTTCCTTCTGTACCATAGTTATAACCGAGCTCTTCATAGCTCTACCAGTCACAACCCTTTTCATGCATGCTTGTGTTTCCAACCACTGGCCCCAATTAATGTGGATCTACCCCTTTCATTCAAAGAAGAAGAATATTACCATGCTCAGGATGAGGTGGATATGCCTGCCATATTTTTTGAACAAATCCATCATATTTTCCAACAGTTCCATGACATTTTTTAAAAGGATAATACTAAATACAAGCAACGAGATGACCATCATCAAGTTCCAAACAAGTTCCAAGTTTGGAATAAGGTCTGGTTGCATTCATAGAAAGAGAGACTCACACAACCCCATCGCAATATTTGTCCACTTTGATATGGGCCATACACTATAACCAAGGTGGTTGGTGACAATTCCTTCAAATTAAGCATTCTCACATTCCTCATCCTGCACCCAGTATTCAATGTGGAGCTCCTTTGACCATATTTTGCACCATTGTTGGAAACCTCAGAGGTGGAATAACAATTGACACCTACAGATCTTAATCCCAAATGCATGGAACAACAAACCATTGACACATCATGGAAACTTAAGGTCACCTTCCAGCAGAATATCCAACTATATCGAATTGTCAAAGCATGCGAGCTCCTCCACCAAGGAAATTGGCTCACTAGGAGTCAAGTTCAACAAAATATTCCCCATTTGATGGGGGAACTCAATGCAATGGATACCATTTATTCCTAATGGGGGAGGACTTATCGGGATGGGTATAGGTGTCCACCCACCTATTCCATTGGCTCAAAACAATTTATAATGTTCACAATTTTCTTGTAATTTTCTATGGTTTTTTGGATCCAAAACATTCAAGGGTATTTTAAGGCCCTAAACGATGTTTTTTGTGATTCATAGGGCCAAATGGTTATCTATAGTGTGTATTGAACACCATTCAAAATTTGTAAATATCTGATATACCTTTCCAAGGGAATATTGAGCACCCCAAACGGATATCGTATGCAAAAGTTATGACCCGAAGCAGTTGATTGTTCAACTAACCACCTTGGGGCCACAAAATTTATGACGATTCATCTCCTAGGTTTAGGTTTAGGGTTTTCTTCCTCTCCAAGTATTTATAATAAAATTCCCCTCGACCTCCTATTGTATTCATCTTGCCATGAGTGAGTGTAGCTGCCACATCTCTTCTCACAGATACAACTACCACCATTCTAGCTGCTTTTGTTTTACAATCTGTTTTGTTTCATTAGTTTAGTAGAATCTAAGTTTAGTGTAATACTATGTTTATAACCATATATATTTGTGCATATGGATAATATATATACATTTATTCTCTTTCATTTCCTTCTCACATAAATTTGCATTAGTGGTATCATAGATTTTTTCTCTTGTTGTTTCTTAGTGCATATCTCCGACAAGATCTGAATATGGAGAGTTGGGTCTTGAACTAGTTGAGATTAGGGAAAATACTTCTCTTAATCCCAAGAATCCTCACTTGGAGGGAGAAGAAAAGAGAGATAAAGTAGAAGGAGATCCTATTAAACTATTTGTCGAGGAAGCCCTCGCATGGAAGAGGAACGAAATGATGGATAACTTCACCCATATCCTTCTAAGAATGTTGACGGTGGCAGAAGAGCCTTCAACGAGCAGTATTTTTGAGGGTGTGAATCCCTTCAAGTTACAAGTTAACTTTCAAATCCCCTTATTTGAAGGAAAGAAATATGTAGATGCTTTGGAAAAATGGTTAAGTATGTTAGAGGGTTACTTCTCTATTCAAAAATTTTCTAACGGTGAAAATATCACCTTTGCACTCTTGAAGTCCCTCCCCCCTGTGAAATATTTGAGGGATGGGTACTGCGATAGGAATGTGAAGGATGAATCTGAGTTATTCAAACAAAAAACCACTTGGGCATGTTTTGTCGATGTCTTCAAAGAGGAATTCTACCATGTTAGAAACTATGATGACCAATACATGTGGTGGATGACATTGCGCGAGGAAAGATACCAAACGGTGTCAGAGTTTACTAATATATTCCATACCCTGTAGTCAAAGTTGGGTATTAGAGACTGAAAATCACCCTTGGTTCTAAAATACAGTAGTTTTCTACACAGGTACATTCAACGGTATATGGATTTCATAGATATATCCTCACTAGGATTAGGTTACCGATATGTCGTCAAAATCAAGAAAAATTTTAAGCAAAAGAATAAGCGGTATTTTGGGTCTACAAATCAGTAGAAGAATCCGGGAAAAATTGACCCTAATTCACAACCCAAAGGATAGATCAAGGATGTCCAAATTCCTGACAACCAATCTAATCCGCAGAAAAATGAGGGTAACGAGAAATAAAAGAAGGACACGAGCAAGTGTTGCAAGTTCCATAAAATCCCACTGCACAACACTGATGAATGCTTCTCAAAGCAGTCATTATTGGCTGAGACAAAATACTTGGTTCCAGAATCTGACTCAAACACTGATGTAGAGAAATAAATGGGTAAGAAGATCATTGACATGGAACCTATTTCCATCATAGCAACCACAAAGATCAAACTAAAAGAGTCGAAGGAGCCAGAGGAAGTGGAGCGCCTCTTCCATTCACAGCTATGGGTGGAGGAAACTCCACTACATTTCATTATCGACAATGGTAGTCAAAAGAACCTCATCTCAATTGAGGTCAGAAAAATATTGAAGCTTGCAATAGTTCCACATCCCCAACCCTACAACATTGGTTGGTTGAGCCATGGATGAGACATCTATGTCAGTCAACAGTATCTCCTCTCCTACAACATCAACCCCTTCAAATATTAGGTATTGTGTGATGTTCCCCACATGAAGTTTGTGATATTCTTTTAGGACAACCATATATGTTGAAATGTCATGATGTGTATGAGTCTATACCTCGTAGTGTCATTATTACTTTGGGAAAGAAACTCTAGAGGATACTAGAGACACTTCCTGCTACTGTAGTGTCTCTCATCGCAGCAAAGCAGTGTAGAAAGGTAATATCCCATAGAGGGAAATTTGTACTCTTCATGGTTTGTTTTGAGGGGGGACAAAATATCACACCAACATCCCCGCCTCCACACATAACTGATCTATGCAGCAAAACCAGGCAGATAAGATCATGGTATTAGAATTGTTGTGCCATTACATCATCAAGCAATGAGTTGAATCAGATTCTTAATTATTATGCGGTGAATAGGAATAAAAAATACACATTAAACAAATCAAATATCACACTAAATAGACAAGTATTGCTCAATTATATATAATATCATCTTTATTACAATTATAGTGTTACAATGGTGTTACATAAGGAGGAATTGAAATCATTAGGGATGAATTCGAATCCACCAACCAGATCTAGCTGTATCTCAATGCATGGATAACTAAATATGTTTAAATCACTATCGGAGCTAACTAGTTAAGCTCCAATTTTCTAATTCAGTCTCTCAATCAATAATAGTTAGTGAAACTGGTTTAACTGTGGTGGTAGGTGAGAAATAGGTGAGAATAGGAACCTATCCACATGCATCCATGCAATACTAGAGCTAACTAAATTGGAGGACAACTAACTAAATGTAACTAAAGCATAACTAATCTTAAATAGTTACCAACTTCCAACAACTGAAGGAGGTTGGTGTTAGAACTTCGCAGTGGTAGGGATTGGCCTAATAGGAGCCTAAACTGATGCATGCAATTGTAGTGAGTCTCATTTATCCTCTATCGTTGTTCCCCACACTCTAGTGACTGCTACATGTGGCCCCATTAGGCCAAGTAGACCCAATGGTACTAGCGGGCCCAAAAATAATTAAATGACACCTAAGTTAGGATAAAATAATCTAATATAAAGTTTGGTCAAGGGAGGATTATAAATCCTAACACCCCCTTGAATCGTAAATTGGACAATTGTGGTCCCTAGAAACAAGGCCATAAGTCACCTATATACAGTCTAAAAGATAAAAAATGTTTCTTAATAAATCGAGAAAATAGGGGAAACCATCATAGAACCCCCCCCCCCCCCCCTCAAAATAAGTAGGAAATAGGAAATTACAAGCTATCTTCAGAAGAAAGAATATTCCTCAGAAAAATAACTAGTCAAAACTTTGTCGCAAATTTGAATCTCTATACAGTAGTATGGTTTGTTTTTGTAGCAGTATCATGAAGTTGCACATGTGAACCTCTCAATGTGCTTCTAAACTGATGAATCTATGTGCTTCTTTTGAATGGAAGAGGTGGAGAATGATAAATTTTATTCTTTTGTGGGAAAAGTGGTTGATCATTCGCTATCATCATGTTGCACTTTCCTATAATTTTGTTGCACCACTCTGGTGGGAGAGAAACTGTGAAGGAAAGAGTGACATGCTAAGTCTGATACTGGGAATTAGTTCTCCTTTTGTCTTTTGGATTCCCAACACCATCCCTATATTCATCAATGAGATTTTCAACCCATCTAGGCTTAGGCCTTTGGTTTGGAATGGGTGTTGGATCTGGATCTAGAATCTCATGAGGTTCAACCTCAATAACAAGATCATGCTGGATTTGCTCCTCTTCATCTGAATTTGAAATATATAGCAAATCATCATCATCAAAAGGTAGTGGAATATTTGTTCTGCGTTCTTGCACTTCGGATGGTGGTGTATCACACAACTAATATTCTTCAAACTGAACACTCAACTCAATGAAGCATTTCCTAGTTGAAACCTCCATCAACTTGTATGATTTTGCATCTTCTACATATCCCAGTAGAATGCATTCATAATTTGGGCTTGGAAGGCCTTCCTCTTGTTAAGTGGTATTCTGGCCCATCATTCGGAACTAAAAAATATCAGGATGAGAGACATTTGGATTATGCCCATGCATTGCTTCAAATGGAATGGCCCCAGCCACTAATTTATGAGGCACTCTATTCTATAAATATGAAGAACAATTTACAACTTCTACCCAAAGAGAAGGAGGGATATTCTTGGAATGGAGAAGACATGGTTCCATCTCCTTTAGTGATATGTTCTTCCTCTTAGCCACACCACTTTTTTGTGGTGGGTATGGAACTGAGTGTTCCATTCGAATCCCCTATGATTCAAAATAACAGTGAAAATACCTTTTGATATACTCTCCTCCTTTATGAGATCTTATGGAATTTATATTTTTATTGAAACAATTCTCAACCATATTTTTAATAACTTTAAAAATATCAAAAACTTTTGATTTATGTTTCATAAAGTAGATCCAATAGTACCTAGAACAATCATCAATAAAGGTGAGGAAATATGTGCAACCTTTAGTTGATGTTTTGGGCATTGATCCATCCACATCACTATGTATTAAATCAAGTATAGAGGCAAATATATGTTTCTTCCCAACTTCACACCTCTTTCCCTGATGCTTACCTACCAAGCAACTAGAACATAATCCATTGTAAGTTTGGATGAGAGGAAACCCTTCAACCATTTTATCATTGTGGAGTTGCTCGAGATATTTGAAAATGAGATGTCCAAATCTCTCATGCCAAATATTACTGGTGTTGTTAGCATGAGTCGATAAAGCTGGAGGAGGTGAGACAGGAAAAAAAATGTGAGAACTCATAAGCTTTAGTAGAATGATTTGAAATACCTTTTCATTATGAGCTTTCCAGTATCTTTTTCTATGATCTCAACTGAATCTGAGTTGAATGTCACTCTCTTGGGAGAGCGTGTATGGGTTATCTGATAAATCGAAAAGAAATTATTGGAAGGGAGGGCACATAGAGAACATTTTGGAATTCGCTATGATGGATTTTAATTGAACCTCTTCCTGCTGCTTGAATTTGGGAGTCATCTACCATGTGAATATTAGACCATTTTTATAGTTTGTGGGTAGCGAAGGGTTTCTTGGAGGAAACAATGTGGTTGGATGCTCTAGAACCAATCAATTATTCTTTTGACTGAATAATGATAGCCTTAAAGGCATGCCAACTTTCGTCATCTTCTGTCTGTGGTCCATCATCAAGATTATTTGCTCTTTTGGGAGAGCAATGGTATTCTGCTTGATGAGGGAAGTCAATTGGTCTACTTGCTTCTTCATACTAGAGTCTTTTGGACGAAAAACCCCTCATACAATAGGGACACATCTTATTTTCAAACGTTTTCTTCTTCTTAGAGCCCAAAGCTCCTTCTGAAGTCTTCTAATTCTCTTTAGGCTTTGAACCATCTATTTTAGGATCCTTCCCCTTAGGTCTCCCTTTATCTTTTGCTTTGGTAGAGTCTATCACTAGGAGAGATTGATCTTTGGAAGTCTGGATGACTACCATCTCAACCAACTTCTCTTTCTCATGTATTAAGGACTTGTAGCTAGGGTTTTACCCCTAGCTTGTGCGAATGAGCACCTACTAAGGAGAAGTGACTCCTTAGTAGCAGTTTAGTAAAATGAAAATGAAAATGCTAAACAGAAAAACGAACTACTCTAAATACATGCATGAAACAAAACAACAAAATGTAAAGAATGGTTTTTATATTGATGTTACCTCCGGCGTGAAGGTTGGTGAAGCTCTTTGCAGTGATCCAAGACGGTTGATCCAAGCTCTAGCCTGCTCCTTCTCCTTCTCCTATGGTGGAAATGGGCCAAAAGGGGCTCTCAATGGTGAAAGTAGCTCAAGGGTGAGCTAGGGTTTCCAGAGTTGTTTTGGCAGAGTAAGGATGCTTATGATTGTGGATGTGAAATGAGGGGTCTCCATCACTTATTTATAGTTTTTTAGTGGTGGAGTGCTAGCCCATGGTTTTGGAAACCATATGGTTTAGGGCAGCTGTTTAGGGTTTTTTCCTCCTTTTCCTCATTATTTTATATTTTTTTCTTCCGTTTTAGGGATTTTTGCTATTTTAGAGGAATTTGGGATATTTTTGGAGGAAAAAAAAGGGGTTTTTTGGCCTTTTGGAGGCATTTTAGGCCTTTTGGAGGCTTTTTAGAGGTTTTATGGCCTTTTGGAGGCTTTTGGTGGTTTTATGGCCTTTTCAAGGAAATATGGTAGGAAAATGGACAAATGAGCCATGTAGTGGGGTAGATGAGGTAGTGAACACTTTTTGGGTGTTAACAGATTGCCCCCTGATGTGTGAGGGAAGGAGCTCATCATATGGCCGATGGACATCATAAGTCATATGTGGTTTTCCTGGGGTGTGGAGAAGAGAAGAAACAAACTGAAGCCCGGAACAACGATCCCGAACCAACTGCAAGAACTAAAAGTGCATAACCTTAATAATGGATGAGGAATCATCTGATCATATGGACGAGGCAGACATTCCCATGCTCGTATCAGGATATAACAAAATAATAACAATGGGGTCCTGACATATACATGGCCTCAAATACTGAATGAGGAAGAATATCAATATATGGATGAGGCGGGCATACCCATGCTCATATCAAGATACATAAACATAACTGTGAGGCCCGAAAAGATGGACCGGTAGGATGCCATACTGCTCGGCTGGGACATACTACTGGGCTGATCATGTCTGACCTGAAAAACAGATACACTGAAATGATAGCAGTGCTACTGAATGTGGTACCAAAGGAACTGCTGAGATGCTGGATCAGAGTGACAAGGGTCACACTTGCAATGGTACACTGAACTGGAACTCAACTGGGTACTCAAGGAAGCGCGGAATAGGGTGGCTTCCGAATACAATCGCCAACGCAGCCCGGACATCCACGGGAACATATAACTGGGCGTTTTGAAGTGACTCACCAATGTGCTAGAGTCTGGGGAAATCCGGGGTCTTCGACAAATAATGGAAGGGATATAAATCCTGCGCGATTCTCAACGATGCGATCAAGGTGCTGAAGTCGAGCATGTGAGAAACAACCATTCGGAGAGGCAATGATGACTCCTCCCAAAATGGTCTGTAGGCACTCACCAAGGATGGTGATGGGTCCAAGGTGCAGGGGCCTCTCGGTCTATCCTCTGGAATAAAGGGGCTGTCGTCGACAGAGGGAGACCTGCAACTATCAAGGCAATGATGTTTCCTTGATAGGAGCACGAGGTGGAAAACCAAAATGTGATAGTACTGATGGCAGGATTGATAAACTAGGGGGAATAACTAGGCAAGTAGAGTGGGGGACTCAAACTTCCTTTGTTCAGAGTATGATGGCGGGGAGGATCGGGCAGCGTATGAAACTGACTAGTGGTAAGGGGGTCATAGCTGTATTGGATCTGGGAGGGTGACTGGGCTGAAGGAGACTCAAGCTGTGGTAAAATGGCAGGAGACTGCAGAATACTCTGAACAAAGGCGACCTAATTGGGGGTGCTGCCGAGAGGATCAATCATAGCGCCAAGAGGCACGGGTGGACTTCTTCATGGGTTAGGAAACTAGAAGAAGTGTGTATATAAAATGGTACTGTCATGTGGATTTATACGAGCCCAGGACAGTTCATGCTCATGGTTGCTTTCAATTTTAAGGAGTCTGAAAGCAATAAGAAGACTCTGAAGTGATGAAATGGTACTGTCGTGTGGATTTTTCGAGCCCAGGATAGTTCATGCTCATGGTTGCTTTCAATTTTAAGGAGTCTGAAAGCAATAAGAAGACTCTGAAGTGATAGAATGGTACTGTCGTATGGATTTTACGAGCCCAAGACAGTTCATGCTCGTGGGTGCTTTCAATTTTAAGGAGTCTGAAAGCAATAAGAAGACTCTGAAGTAATGAAATGGTACTGTCGTGTGGATTTTACGAGCCCAGGACAGTTCATGCTCGTGGTTGCTTTCAATTTTAAGGAGTCTGAAAGCAATAAGAAGACTCTGAAGTATTGGAATGGTACTGTCGTGTGGATTTTACGAGCCCAGGATAGTTCATGCTCGTGGTTGCTTTCAATTTTAAGGAGTCTGAAAGCAATAAGAAGACTCTGAAGTGAAGGAATGGTATACCGAACAGAATGAATGGCCAGGCAAGGAGGAAGTGTTCAATCAAGGAACATTTATGATGACCAGGGATAAGGGTGAGGGGGAACACTGGTGGGCCTCCTTGCGGGGTGAATGAATGACGGCAAAATAACGAAACATTTGCAGTTTGACAGGAGTGGAGGGCTCATGTAAAAAGTGTGGAACAATCTGATGGCGGCCGATGTGGCGTGAAAATCGAGGCAGCAAGGTGTCGGGACACAATGTTGAAATTGTATCATGTGAGAGCGAGAAATGATCTCAAGCATCATCACGAGCTCGGAAAAATGAATCCAGCGAATAAAAGGAGAACGGCTGAAGGAGCACGCAAACCGAGGCGGTGAATAGTGTCTAAAAAATGGGCAAAAAAGGACGTAAAAAAAACAATGCAACGAGGTGACCATTGGGACGGTCTCGTCGTGCTGATTCCAATGGTGGAAACGGTGCGGAAAATGGACTCCGTACGGATTCAGAATGGCCAGAACAAGAAAAAAGTCAACGGACTATAAATAGTAAGTGGGCCCAACATGACAAGTGTCATTTGTACTATTTGACTTTGACTAGTGATCGGAGTGGACCAGAGCTGAGGTGGCAGTTCTGGATGATCTGACCAGCTGATTTCATATCTGGGAGATACAGGTATTCCGTCAAACTCATACCTGCATTGTCATTGGGTTCGGGGCGGGGGGGGGTAGTGGGTCCCAGGGTACTCTTTGTACGGTCCACATGGGGTGGACCGCGGGTTAGCGGGTCAAAACCATGGTCAAGGACCGCGGGTTTAGGCTTGACATCCGCAGTTAGGGACCGTGATTGTAGGCTCGACAGCTGCGGTTAGGGACCACGACTGTAGGATCGATAGCTGCGGTTAGGGACCGCGACTGTAGGCCTGACAGCTGCGGTCGAAAATCGTGGGTTTAGGCCCGACAGCCACGGTTAGGAACCGCGACTGTAGGCCTAACAGCCGCAGTTGGAAACCGCGGCAGGGAACCCTAAAGCTGCGGTTTTGGACCGAGCTATTCGGGTTTTTGGTTGGGGGAAGGGTGATTACTATTTGTTTGACATGAGTCTGATGAGTCTACTTTGTGTGATTGACAGGATGCCACAGGTGCTATGGAGAGAGCGGGAGATACCGGATGAGATTATGGTCATCGTCCGAGAGGACCACCGAGTACGATCGATGCTGGGGCTATTCGGACTGCTGAAGTTCGCCCAGGTACCTATGATGCGGTCAGCAGCATTGCTGCTAAACCGACTGGTTGGTTCCTAGGAGCCAGACATACAGGCGTTCCGAGTGCAGGGTGAGAGAGTGGACCTCACCCTGACTGATGTATACTTCCTTACGGGGTTGCCCTGTCTGGGTAGGGTGGCAGACACACAGCCGCGAGTATCCGTGGACATAGATATGGATGGCATGCTGGAGCGGTTCGGTGGTCCAGAGGCTCGGGTGCATAGGAATGCACTTCTGGTGAGAGATCTACAGGAGCCAGCAGTGCGGGCCATGGCAGCATGCGTGGTGCACGTCTTGGGATCCCAGTCACCGGAGAAGGTTTCTGGGGGTCAGATGCAGCTAGTGGAGCGCGTACTGGCCGGTGTTTATTATGCGTGGGGCCATATATTCTTGACCTACGTGCAGCGACAGCTGACAGCAGCAAAGGAATCTGGCAAGGGGTTTTGCTATGGTTCCTTTTTATGTGCATTATTTATGGAGAGGGTACCCACACTGCGGCTGAGGGTGCCGGTCAGAGCAGGAGGCTTGAGGGAGCCGCAGATGGTGCGGTGGGGCGAGATGATGCGCCGCCATGGTGGCGGTGATGTTGGCAGGTACTTCACACAGGAGTTGTACCTACAGTGGCTCCAGCTACCGTTGACGCTGGATGATTATCCATATAGAGATATGGATTACACAGGAGATCCAGAGGCACCACGGCCGCCTGGACAGGCATGGGGACCAGATGGTACGTATGGTTTGATTGCACTGTCAAGTTTTATATATGATAGTTGTTTGATAGATTGTTACTGACAAATAGGTGATCTGCAGATGTGGGCCCGAGGCCGCCACCAGGGCATGTGGCACGGAGGGGGATTGTGGCCGTTCCAGCGCTGCCTGGGCGGGGGGAGGTACGTCGCCGGGATGCAGAGGGGACGCTGGAGTTTGTATGGGCCCTGCTCGACCGTTTGCTAGTGGGGGTGACTGATGAGGGGTGGCAGGACATCGATCCGAACGTGATTCAGGATTGCATGAGGGCACCCCGCGAATTCAGATCAATTGCGATCCAGGTGGCTATCTTGGCGGATAGGGCACGGGCACCGGAGCCTAGACGGGATGAGGATTTGCCAGAGGAGGAGCGAGGGGAGGATTCAGAGGCAGTGGATACCGGCAGTGACGTGGGGTACGACTCTCATTAGGGAGTGCAGGGGACTCCCCCCGAGTTTTGTAGCTATGGCGTGTATTTTATGAGATGTAGGGATGTACAGGCATTTTTTGTATAGCTGAGTACAGGGGTACTCAGAGCATGTATAGCACTGTGACATGTATTTTTTTTTATGTATATATATATGCACATGGATGCACCTTTTTGTGATGTTGTTTTAGTTGTACACACGTGGATGCGCTTTATGATGTGTGATATGTTTGTATTGCACGTGGATGCAAGTAGTCTAGGATGTTCGGGCACGTGGATGCCCCTTGTGTATTTTATGTGATGCGACATGATGTATGTATGATTAGGCACGTGGATGCCCCTAGGGATTCAAATGTGTTGTTATGGTTTATGTACATGGATGCAAATGTGGATGCACTACAGTATTTTTGGGTTTTTTATATATTTTGATGAGGTGCTATGCAGGATGGAGGTGTTACATGGTGTGATTGATATGCCAATCTAGGATGTTATTGGCCATTTGATCTGTGACACTATTGTAAGATCTTGGGACATGTGTGAATGTGATGGATTCAAACTGTCGGCTGAGTTGTTTTGTACGCAGGAATTTTCTAAATAGGCAAGGATCATGCACTTGGTAGCAGTTGTTGAGCTGGGAGACAAGTAGCTGGGAGTCCAAAAACACATGAAGGTGACATATGCCCATCTGGAGGGCAGCAGTCAGGAGACCAGTCACAGCATCATACTCTTCCTGGTTATTGGTAGCGGCGCCTATACATATTACGTCAAGGTGAATCAGTTCATTGTAAGGGGAATATAAGACCCATGCTGCAGAAGCCAGGTTGGGAGACCAGCGGCTTGCGCCATCAGCGAAGCCAGTGTAGCGAGGTGGAAGATGGTCCATCTGTGGGCATGCAAAAAATGATGAATGTAAGATTATGGTAAAGAAGGTGAAAAACAAAAAGAGAGAAAATTGTACAAAGCGGACCCATGAGGTTGCGGTTTTAGTTAAGGGTAAAAACGTTTAAGATACAACCCATTACGGGGGTTACGTAAAGGGTGTCCTTCAGAATCGGCTAAAATGTATGCCCCCTTGCCGAGGCAAGTCTGCACAATATAAGGGCCTTGCCACATGGATTCAAACTTTCCTTTACCGGTTTTATCATGGGCTTGGTCATAGGCAAGGATGAGGTCCCCTTCGTGGAAAGTTCGAGGGTGAACATGTTTGTCATAACCGGCTTTGGAGTGGTTTTTGGCCGCTTCGATGTTCTGGAGAGTGGCACAACGATATTCATTTGCTTGTTCGAGGGATAGCAAACGTTGCTCAAGGGGGGAGGTATCAAGGAGGAGCTCAACGGCGATATGCAAGGCAGGTATCTGACACTCGATGGGGAGGACAGACTCTACACCGTGAACGAGATGAAACGGGGTAAAACCAGTGGCAGTTTTGGTGGAGGTACGGTAAGCCCATAAGGCAGGGAAAAGCATATGGTGCCAATTGGACTTATGCCAGTCAATAGTGCGTTGGAGTATGGTTTTTAGGATTTTGTTAACAGCTTCTACTTGACCATTCCCTTGAGGGTAGTAAGCAGAGAAAAATTGGTGTTCAAACTTGAGGAGGGTGGATAACTCGCGCCACACGGAATCTTCAAAGTGTGATCCATGGTCTGAGACCAATTGTTTAGGGACCCCGAATCGAGTGATAACATGGTTAAAAAAGAAACGGGCAGCAGTGTCAGCGGTACAATTGAAGGTGGGCATGGCTTCCGCCCATTTGGTGAAGTAATCGACGGTGACGACAATGTACTTATGGCCGTTCGCAGATGGGGGTCTACACTCCATGAAGTCGATGGCCCACTTACAAAAGGGACCAATGGTGATGACCGGGTGTAAAGGAGCAGGTGGTGTCCGGGCCTTAGGGGCAAAAAGTTGGCAGTTATGGCAATGCTTAACCGCAGTGATGCAGTCGATGAAAAGTGTGGGCCAGAAGTATCCGGCGTGGATGGCCTTTTGGGTAGTGGCCATCCCTGAGAAATGGCCGCCGCAGGCACCGCTATGACAATCATTAAGGATGTGCTCAGCTTCCTCATGTGTAAGGCAATGACGAAGAATTGTGTTGACCCCTCGCTAGTAAAGGACATCTCCTAAGAGGAGGTAGTGAGAGGCCTGGTGACGGATACGACGACGTCCATTACGAGTGATTGTGGGTCGAAACTTCTGCGTGCGTAAGTATAAAAAGATATCACCGTACCATGGGTCATCAGACGAGATAGTGAACAAGTAATTGTCGGGTAACTCATCGGAGATGGGTGGGGCCGAGAGAAAGGAAGGGAGATCAATGATGAGCTGGGAAAGCGCAAGGGCTTTAGTGCTCTTAGGTGTTCGGAATGTGAGGTCATATTCTTGGAGGATAATGACCCATTTAGCCACACGACCTTGCAGGAGTCGTCGGTTTAGGAGATATACCATGGGGTTGGAGTCGGTGACGACTGTGGTATGACTAAGTAAAATGTAGTGTCGCAATTTTTGGATGGAAAAGACCACTGCTAGGGCTAGTCTCTCCTCATATGGGTAACGTAGGGGTGGGCCGGACAAGGTCTGGATGATGTAGTAAATGACATGCTCTTGGTGTGAGGTGTCTTCTTGAACCAAGACTCCGGACACAGCATGGTCGGAAGCTGAGACATAGAGAATGAAATCCTGAGAAAAATCCGGAGGGGAGATCAAGGGGGCTTGTGTGAGAGCTTTCTTGAGGGCTTCGAATGCAGCTTCTGCTTGCTCGTACCAGACAAAGGGGATGTGGGTACGGAGTAGGCGTAAGAAACCATGAACAGTTGTGGCATAATCAGGAACGAAGCGTCGAAGGAAATTGGATCGCCCTTGCAAGCTTTGGAGTTGCCGGAGCGTGCGAGGAGAGGGAAGGTCTAAGATGGCTTGGACTTTCAGGGGATCAACAGTAATTCCTTTCTGGGAAACAATGAAACCCAACAATCGGCCTGCCGGAACACAAAAGACACACTTGTGTGGGTTCAAGCGGATCTGATATTTGCGACAATGCAGAAAAACTTGCCGAAGGTCGTTAAGGTGGTCTGATCGTTTCCGGGAACAAGCTGTAAGGTCATCAAGGTAGACGAGCAGGATATGGATCAAATCATGAAAGCAATAGGTCATGGCCCGCTGGAATGTGGCACCATCATTTTTGAGGCCAAAAGGCATGACGCGATAGGCAAAGGTGCCCCATGGGGTAGTAAAGGAAGTTTTGTACTGGTCTTCCTTTCGGATTTGGATCTGTTGTATCCGGAAAAACCGTCCATGAACGAGAGGACTTCATGCCCTGCACACGCATCGATGAGCTAGTCAATAAATGGCGTGGGGAAATTGTCTTTGGGATAGGAACGATTTAAATCTCAGAAGTCAGTGCATACTCTAATGGTGCCTTGTTTTTTGTTAACGGGAACAGGGTTTGAAACCCAGGTGGTATAGGCAATAGGATAAATGAAGCCTGCCTTGCGAAGTTTCTCAATCTCGGCTTTGACAGCTGGGAGTTTTGAGGGATGAATGGGACGCTGTTTCTGACGAACGGGGGTACATCAGGCCATGTGTCAATGTGGTGCTCTATAATGGTAGGGTCAAGACCGGGCATTTCGGTATAGGACCAGGCAAAGACATCATGGAATTCTCTGAAGAGTTTGTTGTATTCCTCAATCTCTTGCTCACTGCAAGAGGCTCCTAAAGTGATGAGTTCAGGGGAGCTTCCTAGGGCAGCGATATCAATTTGGATGACAGGTGAGATGTTGGCCATGTTACCCTCCTCAAAGGCATCAGGAGTAGGAATAGGGTCCTTGAAACAGTCGACCTTGGGGGGAAGGAAGTCTTTGGATTCAACTGCAAATTGGGTAGTAGTGTTAGAAGAGGATTCATCTGGGAGAAAGTAGGAACGATGGTGCATGTCATCCCAGGGATACTTCGGGGCAGTGAGAGCCTCGAGGATATCCTCATCAGTGCAGAAAGTTTGTGTCGTCAAATCGGTTGAAGAGGGAGTAGCGGCGGAAGAGATCATATAAATGGTATTAACCTCTCCAGAAGGCGGAGAACGCGGGGGGTGGATCTCCTCAATGGTGGGTGGTGCGGTCTCAAGATCCATATTGTTCATCTCAAAGAGAGCTGCTCTATAATTGGGGAGATCGAGACAATGATTTGTGTAATGCCCGTAAATACCGCATATGGCACAGGGGTGGTTAGTGCGCAGGGATTTGTCGCGAGGCTTGGGGGTTGGATCAAGGTGGACAACCGAGATAGTGGGGTCGTCGTCAAGCAGTTCCATGTGTTCCTGTAATGCCGGTAACTGAGGACATTGGTGAGTCGCATGGCCCAACTCATCGCACAGCGAGCATTTGGGAGGACCACAAAATGCAGGGGGGTTTTTGACTGTCTTGGGAGGTGGGACAGCAGACTAAGGTTGGGGGCCTCTGCCCCCAACTGGTGTGGTAACAGGAGGGGGGGGGTTTGTGGAGGACGATGGGGTAGCGACACCAGGAGGTGGTTGACTAGTAGTGACAATGGGTTGCACCAGTTGCAGGACGACATATGGTGTTGGTGGGGGAACGGGAGGCGAAAGATACCAAACGGGTAATCCTAAGGTTAAACCAGGGAGGCTGAGGGTAGCCATGACCAGGGCGCTAACTAATCCTGATGGAGGGAAGAGGAAAGGAATGGTATGGATGGGTGTAGAACCAATGTGGCTAGGTACCAAAGGGGGTTTAGGCAACAAGGGCGGTTGATTAGTAGGAGTTCACGTATTATGGGACAAGGTACACAGGTCAGACACGTCAGTGGCGGGTGACGGGGCTGGAATAGATTGGAAGGTAGAGGTCATGGGCGCATCTGAGTAAACTCCGGGCCCCATAGAGGAAACAACTGAAGTGGTGGCACTCGAAATAGGTTGTTCAACCATGGGGAGAACATTTTCGGGTGCCGCGGGGGCATTGGGATCATAGTAGGTGAGTTGGTCGACCTTGACCACGCATCCCTCATGGGGGAACATCATGGTACGAAAAACAGAAGAAGCAACCGCTCGCATGGCGTACATGTAGCTGCGCCCAAGTAAAAGGTTATAATCAAGCTGTGCATTGATAACCTCAATGTCGATGAGGACGGTTTTTCCAGCCAGCTGGACGGGGACGTTAGTTAATAGGCCTTGTGGTTGAGCCGAACGGCCGTCGTAGGCTCGCAATGCAGTAGTGGACGGCTGGAGAGGGGGGGATCCCAATTTCTGCCAGATGAGGGTGGACATGACACATGTAGAGGCACCTTCATCAATAATGCATCGATGGATGACAAAATTCCGAACGGAAACACAA
Organism: Pseudotsuga menziesii; assembly: GCA_001517045.1. Taxonomy (NCBI): domain Eukaryota; kingdom Viridiplantae; phylum Streptophyta; class Pinopsida; order Pinales; family Pinaceae; genus Pseudotsuga; species Pseudotsuga menziesii. The sequence goes on from LPNX010219038.1 coordinate 261,928, forward strand.
ACTTGGAACGCTAAAGTGGAAGGCATGCGGGGTTCGGATTGGTCCAAATCAAATGCCATTAAACTCAAATCATTAGGATCGATAGCCCCAATGGTTGAGAGTAAAGTCTTGCGCTGCGAAGGGAAGTTTTTTAAGACTTCTAACGCAGACATGGCTGCGGGGGATTGGGCTAAGTCATCAACAATGTTGTAGTTTGACGCAGCGCGCGCATTGGGGTTATTGTTAATACGGCGAAGTGGGAAACGAGGTGCTTTGGGAGTGCCATCGAGTGGAGGTGGAGGTATATGTAACGCCTGATTAGTGGGATGAGCGTTAGTGGGTTTATCGGCGGGAGGGGATTCAGGGGTGGAGCCATATTGGTTCCGCCGAGTCTGGAGGTGTACCTCATCGGAGGACATCATCAACAAGTGGTGGGTACCTGAGTCATGCATGGGTTGATCAGGAGCAGCGTAAGTGATTTGTTGTTGGGTTGGCACGTTGGCTTGAGGGGGAGCCAACGGTTGATTGTTTACTACCCCTTGGTTTGGTAAGGGGTTTTGCAGCACCAAAGGTGGCTACTGAGGTTGTGGGAGGTTGGGTGGTGCTTGAGGAGCGGCCTGTCCTTGGCGGTGGGCATCTTCAGCCCAAAGTTGCTGAAATCGCTCCATGTGTTGGCAAAAATGTGTGTAGTGGCCATAGACCCCGCAAATAGAACAAGGATGGTTTGTTCACAAATTGGGGTTTTTAGCCTGCTTGGGCGGGTGATCAGGGTTTTGGTTAGCAGGGGCTGTATTATTATTATCAGGGGGATTAGGGGGTTGACCAGCTTGGTCTACAGGTTGGTTATTTCCACGATTTCGGCCCCTGCCGTGGTTTTGTTGGCCTTGGTTGTTCTAGTTTTGCTGCGGGTTTTGTTGAGCGTAAACTTGCCCTTGGGCAGCAGGTGGATTCTGAGGTTGCACAGGTGCTGGAGAAGGTTGCGGTGGATGATATGTAGGTGGAGGCTGCGCAGGGGCAGCAACTTGAGGGGGTTGCTGATAGGGTTGTGGAACGGGTTGTGGGTTTTCCGCAGGGGCTGCCTGTGGCGGGTAATAAGCGGGTTGGGCTTGTGAAGGCGCAGGAGCTAGTTCAGCCTGCTGGTGGTAGTAGGGCTGAGGTGCGACCGGGGGGATGTAAACGGGAGTCGCATGACCGAAACACTGCAGTGGACATGAGGGTCCATGAGAATGGTGGTGTGCCATGGGAGCATACGAGTTTGTTATTCCAGACTGGGAGGTAGCCTGCGAAAGGTCAGGGCCAGGGGTAGGACGTGCTATGGAAAATGGTTGAGGATGCGAAGAGACACGGCCAATGATGCCGTCAGCAGCGTGGGATGCCCCCGGCGCATTGTGCTGTGAAGACTCACCACGAGGGGCGTTAGGTATAATGGTATAGAGATAACCCGATTGGGCATAAATGAGGTCGAATTGTTGGGCCTTAAGGATGGCCTCTTCTTAAGACTGGGGTCTTTCATATGCCACATCCTTAGCAATGACGGGAAGAAGGGATTTGAGGAACCAATCTAGGAAGATACGGTCGTCTAATTTGATCTTGCATAAGCTACGGTGTCGACGCCACTCATGAATGTGGTCCATGATGTGGGTAGCCATGTTTTGTCGGCATGATAGGAGGATCTCAACACCCGCATCATAGCGGATAGGTAACTGGAAAAACTGCAGGAAGGTTGATGCAAGGGAAGCAAAGGTGGCATGGGTTCCATGGGGTTGCTCGATATACCACTTGGCTACAGAGCCAGTGAAGGTGCGCTGTAAGAGACGGAGGCGGATAGAGTCGTCCACTATGGAGTTGCAGGAACACCACAGATGGAAGGACATAATGTGGTTTTATGGGTCCTCACCTGCCTTGCCCTTGAACTTGGGGATGTCAAAGGGGAGCTTGGTGGGCATGTGAGGTCACGCAGGGTCGTGTCGGATAGGGTCATTGGTTAATCTGGATAGGTCAGGTAGGTTGAGACTAGCCATGAATGGCAAACTGGAAGTAGGATGTGACACAGTATTGGGTGGGACCAAGTTGAGGCCAATGCCCCCAAATGGAGGGGTAGCGTTAGGGAGGTTGCCCCCAAGTGGGGGAACTAAGGTGATGTGGGATGGTCCTGCACCACCCTGGGTAATGTGAGCCAATGATGGAGTGGGAATAGGTATTCCTGCTGCGGGAATAGGTGTCGTGAGGGGAATGGTAGATGGGGGCCCCATGGAGGGCATACCCAAAGCAGGTGTGGTAGCTGGTGTAGTGGTGGATGGGCCACCAGCGATCTCTACCAAGATGGAAGTGGAAGTCACGCCAGCCATGGGGCTAGTAGGGGCAGTGTAAATGGGGTTCTCAGACTCTGGCTCAGAATTGGAGGTAAAATAAGGGGCGTCACTATCGGGTGAAGGAGTCCGATGCCACTGATGAGTGGAGTCAAGTGACAAGGCCCGAGATCTATGATAAGTGGTATCAAGTGAAGATGATCTGTGTCAATGACGGGTGGTGTCAAGTGAACCGTGCTGTGGGGGTTGGCCCCTGAGACGCCGAGAATGTCTCGGAGACTCAATGGTGACAGATGGTGTCAAATCTCTGTGGGTTGAGGTGAGTAAAAAACAGCTCAAAAACCCTAATGCAACCGAGTGTGCAGAAGGAGAGCTCAAAAAATAGGGCACTCAGGCCAAAAACCAACTCAAAACACCCAATGTAACAACTATGCTACAATAGGTGGAGTGTCAACAGAAATGGTCAGAATACCAACAAACAACAGGTTTCCTAAAAATAAAAAATGGTGGACTCACTAGACCAAAAAGGAG
>LPNX010219038.1:265073-296201 GCA_001517045.1 Pseudotsuga menziesii
GGATATTTTGGTTCCCTAATTGGACAACGGCTATGTCTCAAGTGTAAGTAACCGAGGGGTGTTATTGGAAGCCTATCCCCCCGATCCTACCTAACTACCAAGATTCTTTTGTGTTCCCCGAGTGGGGTTAGAATATTGGTTGAGTTAAGTAGTTTTTTAAGGCTCATTGAATTAGGTGACAGAGTGTGTGCTCGTGAGGTGATGAACCCGAAATAGAAGCGCCACACAAAGGGGCAACCTTCTAACAATATTGAATCCACAACTTTAACATGCAAAATTTTCTGAATTAAAATGCTAAAATTTCAAACGGATTCTGTAAAATGGAACAGAAATGATGTTGCAGAAAAGGATGTAAGGAAGTAGGGCTGCAGGTGGAACAGATGGCTGTGCAGATGCAGAAAATATTGCAGCAAAGGGGCTGGGTTCAAAAACAGTAAAATATGCAGAAAGCAGACCGCGGGTTTGAGAGAAACAGGCGTGGACAGGCCACGGCTTTCTGGCCGACAGACGCGGTCTGATCGCAGGGAAGGGGCTGAAAGTCGTGGTCGGGTCGCAGCTAGGGGGCTGAAAGCCACGTTCGGGTCACAGAAAATGGGCGAAAAGTCGCGGTCGGGTCACAGGAAAAAGGCCGACAGGCGCAACCAGATCGCAGCAAATAGGCTGAATAGCCGCGGTCGGATCACAAGTAAAAGACTTGAATCCGCGGTCGGGTCGCAGGTAAAGGCCTGAAAGACGCGGTCGGGACGTGACTGTAGAAGGAAAAAATGCAGTTTACGGCGGCCAAAAGGGACAGCCGAAAGGAAAAAGCTAAATAATTGTTTAAACTGAAAACAAAGATTCAAAAGATCCCCAGCGGAGTTGCCAAAACTGTAGCTAGGGTTTTACCCCTAGCTTGTGTGAATGAGCACCTACTAAGGAGAAGTGACTCCTTAGTAGCAGTTTAGTAAAATGAAAATGAAAATGCTAAACAGAAAAACGAACTACTCTAAATACATGCATGAAACAAAACAACAAAATGTAAAGAATGGTTTTTATATTGATGTTACCTCCGGTGTGAAGGTTGGTGAAGCTCTTTGCAGTGATCCAAGACAGTTGCTCCAAGCTCCAGCCTGCTCCTTCTCCTTCTCCTATGGTGGAAATGGGCCAAAAGCGGCTCTCAATGGTGAAAGTAGCTCAAGGGTGAGCTAGGGTTTCCAGAGCTGTTTTGGCAGAGTAAGGATGCTTATGATTGTGGATGTGAAATGAGGGGTCTCCATCACTTATTTATAGTTTTTTAGTGGTGGAGTGCTGGCCCATGGTTTTGGAAACCATATGGTTTAGGGCAGCTGTTTAGGGTTTTTTCCTCCTTTTCCTCATTATTTTATATTTTTTCTTCCCTTTTGGGGATTTTTGCTATTTTAGAGGAATTTTTGATATTTTTGGAGGAAAAAAAAGGGGTTTTTTGGCCTTACGGAGGCATTTTAGGCCTTTTGGAGGCTTTTTAGAGGTTTTATGGCCTTTTGGAGGCATTTTAGGCCTTTTGGAGGCTTTTTGGTGGTTTTATGGCCTTTTCAAGGAAATATGGTAGGAAAATGGACAAATGAGCCATGTAGTGGGGTAGATGAGGTAGTGAACACTTTTTGGGTGTTAATAGGACTCGGCAAAGGAATCAAGTGAGGGCATCTTCCAATTGGGAATGGAATCTCTTCTTGAATGGAATATTGATACAAATAAAGAATACTTAGTACCTATTTTGTTGAGTATGGAGAGAAAGTGATGCTTGTCCTTTATTTCTATTCCACACTATCTACATTGAAGTGAAAGAGACTTGGATTTATTTAAGAATTGTTGTATGGTTTCGAAACTGCTAGGATGAAAGGCTATCAACTTTCTCTCCATAATGTGTCATTGAATATCCCCTTGATTTCCAAACAAGACTTAGAGCTTCTACCAAGATTCTTTGGGAGTCCTCAAACCTTTAAGGTGAAAGAGGAGATATATGGATATGTGAGTCCATAGATAACCAAAATATTCATCTAAGCAGTTAAAAAAATTGTTTTTCTCAACTGGATGATGGGGCTCATCCTCCCTTCCAAGTACTATCCTGTAGTAGTCCTGCTTTTGAAAGGAAACATGTATATCTCCCCCCCAATCAACATAATTGAAGGGTCTTAGGATCCAAGGTGTGGAGGATTGAGAATCCATAATTCTCCTGTTGGAAAAGAAAATATCTTAACACAAGCTACGTAGCACATATAGAATTTCATTGCAAAACAAAAATCATTCAAATTATGTTAGAATCATTCCTTCCCTCTTGACATGCACACTTTATTAGGGTCCGTCACGCTCGTACCACCAATCTGAATAAATTCAAAGGAAGCAATGCAATCTTTGCGAGACTTCTGTGGAAACCCAACTGCTTTTGGTGTGCAATGGAGAGTATATAGACTTGAAGCTTGCTTAAGTTGGATCTAATACCATATTAGAATTTTTCTACCATTATATAATCAAGCAATGAGTGCAATCAGATTCTTAATTATTATGCAGTGTTTAGGAATGAAAAATATACACTGAACAAATCAAATCTCATAGGAAATAGACAACTATTTCATAGTTAATTACAATATCATATTGATTACAATATATGGTGTTACAATGGTGTTACATAAGGAGGAATTTGAATCATTAGGTATGAATTCGAATCCATGAACTGAATCTAATTGTAGCTCACTACATGGCTATCTAAATATGTCTAAATCATTATCAGAGCTAGATAGCTAAGATCCAGTTGTATAATTCAGTGTCTCAATCGATAATAATCAGTTAGACTAATCTAGCTGAGGTGGTAGGTGAGAATTAAGTGAGAATAGGTTCCTATCAACATGAAGTCATGCAATACTAGCACTAACTAAAATGGATGAAAACTAACTATATCTAACTGAAGCATAACTAAGCTTAACTAGTTACCAACTGCCAACAACTGAAAGAGGTTTGTTCCATGACTTCCAAATGAATCCTAAAATGTAGGGATTGGTGTAGAAGGAACCTAAATTGATGCATGCAAGTGTAGTCAGTCTTAGTTAGCCTCTATCAGTGTTCTCCATACTCTAGTGACTCATACATGTCGACACATTAGGCCAAGTGGACCCAATGGTACTAGTGGACCCAATAATAATTAAATGACTCCTAAGTTATGGTAAAATAATCTAATAGACATTTTGTTCAAGGGAGGATTATAAATCCTAACACGTGGAAGCAAACCAAGACATATTCACAACACATGTTGGGGTTCTAGTACATTGTCAGGTCAAGCATTCCATTTATTTGATCTTTGGTGCACCTTTACATAATGGGCTAGTATATAGGCTCTCCCTCATGAATGATAAAGAAATAAAATGCTAGATCCAAGATTTAATCTTAAAGGGGCACATTCAACCCACCTCCTCACCCTGTGGGAGCCCAATTATGTTGGTACAAAATAAATATGTGGACATGGAAACTCTGTATTGACTACTAAGATCTAAACAAAATCATAGTCCAAAGTTAGTATCCCATTCCCCAGATCAATGACCTCCTCAATCAACTCAAGGGGGTTAATTATTTCAGAAATATTTACCTGAAGTCTAGCTATCATCAAGTGTCGATTGAGCAGATCAATGTTCTCAAAACCGGATTCAAATATCGGGAAGGCCATTTTGAGTTGTTGTTCATGCCTTTCGTCTTGACTAATTCTATAGAAAACTTCATGAGGATGATGGATGACATTCTACGGGCATTCATCGATTCCTTTGTGGTAGTATATCTATATGATATTCTCATCTACTGTAGAACATGGGCGAAAAATATGTAGCATATCTACCATGTCCTCAACACCCTGAGACAACACAAGTTATATGCCAATTTAGAGAAGTGTTCATTTGGCATGGAAATATTTCAATATCAAGGATACATTGTGGATGAATATGGTTTTCATGTAGATCCGACCAAGATCGAAACCATTCACAATTAGTTGAACTCGACGACTCTCATAGAGCTTCACAACTTCCTAGGTCTTGTGAACTTCTATCATAGATTTGTGTTTGGATTCTCTAATATTGCTTCGTCCATTATCCAAGTGACGAAAGGTGGATCTAAGGCCAATTTCATCTGGTCTAAGCCCCAACAACATGCATTTTAAGAGATGAAGCAACACTTATATTCAGTTCATGTCCCTACGTTACCATATCTACAACAACCCTTTGAGATCGAGACATATGCTTTGGAATACGTTATTGGTGTGGTCATCACTCATCATGGCCATACAGTGGCATATCACACTGAAACACTTTCAGATATAGTCCAAAAGTACCCCACCTATGACAAGGCAATGTACTCCATTGTTTAATCATGCATCCAGCGTAAGCATCACATCCTTGGAAAAGAAGCAGTCATCCACTTTGATCACTAGCCCTTGTAGCTAATGCAAAACCAAGGAAAGTTACAGAATGAATGCCACCAGAAGTGGTCGAATTACATGCAGCAGTTCCACCTAAGCATTAAATATCATAAGGGCATCACCTATCAAGTCGTTGATTGTCTCAGTCGATCTCTAGTGGCAGCATTAACCATAGTTCTCAACTCTTGTGTCCATGAGACCTCTAGGTGGCCTCAACTATATGACAATGATCCTAAATTCACTCCTTTCTACCAATCCTTGTGTTCAAGTACAACAGTTCCAAAATTTCATCTTCATAAGGGCTTGTTATGCCACCTAGGGCATCTTTGTCTTCCTTCAAGTAAGCGTGCAAAGAAGATTTGGGAAGCACGTTACAGTCGGGTGGTAGGGCAATTTGGAATTGAGAATATAGTGGAAGTCTTGTAGAAGTATTTTTATTGGTCCAAAATCTAACAAAAGGTAGGTCGATATATCATATCATGCACTGTCTATGCCATCGCAAAACTAGTCCTTAAAAAGTTGGGGTTGTACACCCCCCTTCCTACCCCAAATGGGCCATGGGAATCCATATCCATGGATTACATGCCATGAGTACCTTCAACTAAGAATGGTAATGACTATGTGTTTATGGTTGTGGATCACTTATCTAAGATGGCCATTCTGATAGCTTCTAAGAAGAGCATCTCTACCGAAGTAATTGCTAAGCTATTCTTCGAGCATGTTTTCGTTCATTTTGGGTTGCCATTTAGACAATCATTTCAGATTGGTACAATAGGTTCCTAAGCACTTTATTTTCTAGTCTATGATAATTGATGGATAACAAGCTCACTAAATTGACTACCTTTCGCCCCCTGACTGATGGAAAAATACACGTATTCAACCGAATGATTGTGCATATTCTGAGAATGTGCAATTCTAAACATCCCTGCACATGGAATGAGATACTTCCTTATGTTCAACATATATATAAATGATCTCTTCGTAGCTCTACCGGTCATATCCATTTTCAAGCATGCTTGGGTTTCCAACCACTGGCTCCTATTGATGTACTTGTTCCCCTTGCATCCACATAGGAGGAATAAACCCATGCTGAGGATAAGGGTGATAAGGACAATATATTTTTTGAACAAATATAGAATATCTTCCAACAGTTCCATTACATTTTGGAAAATACCAAGACTAAATATAAGCAGTGACATGACCAACATCGGGTTCCACAGAAGTTCCAGGTTGGGGATAAGGTTTGGTTGCATTTGCAGAAAGAGAGACTCAGATGAACCCATCACAATATTCATCCACTTAGATATGGTTCATACACTATCACCAAGGAGGTTGGTGACAATGCCTTCGAATTAAGCATTCCTCAATTCCTTAGCCTATACCCAGTATTCAATGTGGTGCTCCTTTGACCAAATTTTGCACCATTGTTGGACACCTTGGAGGTGGAAAAAAAATTGACTCCTACATATATTAATCCTCAGTGCATGGAAGAAGTGACCATTGATCATATCATGGAAACACAGGTAAATGGAACTCACTAGCATAAGATCGAACAATATCAATTTGTCAAAGCAAGGTATCTCCTCCACCAAGGCAAGTGGCTCACCAGGAGTCAAGTTCAGCAGAAGTTTCCCCATTTGATAGGGGGACTCAATTCAATAGAGACCATTTCTTCCTAAAGGGGGAGGATTGATCCATATGGGTATAGGTGGCCACCCACCTATTCCACTTGATGAAAACAATTTTTCATGTTGACAAATTTCTTGTATTTTTTAACGGTTTTTCGGGACCTAAACTTTTAGGGTTGTTTTGAGACCCTAAACGATGTTTTTTTGTGATTCATGATGCGTAGATGTAATTATTAATGTGCATTTTTCCACATTCAAAATTTGTAAATCTCAAATATACCTTTCCAATGGGATATCGAGTGCCCCAATTGGAGATCATATGCAAAAGTTATGACCGAAGAAGTTGAGTAATCGATTAACCACCTTGGGGCCACAGAATTTATGATGATTCATCTCTTAGGTTTAGGTTTATTGTTTAATTCCTCTCCAAGGATTTATAATAAAATGTGCTTCAGCCTCCTATTGTATTCATCTTGTCATGAGTGAGTGTAGACGTTGCATCTCTTCTCATGGATACAACTACCATCATTCTAGCTTCTTTTGTTTTACAGTATGTTTTGTTTCATTCATTTAATAGAATATGAGTTTAATGTATTATTGTGGTCATCACCATATATATATATGTGCATGTGAATACTATATATACATATATACTCTTTCGTTTCCTTCTCACATAAATTTGGATCAGTGGTATCAGAGATTTCTGCTCTTGTTGTTTCTCAGTGCATGTCCACGACAAGATCTGAATATCAAGCGTTGGGTCTTGAACTAGTTGAGCTTAGAGAAAATAACTCCCGTCATCCCAAGAATCCTCACATGGCAGGAGAATAAAAGAGAGATTACGGAGCATGAGATCCTATTGAACTATTGCTCAAGGAATCCCTCGCGTGATAAAGGAACAATATGCTGGATAACTTCACCCAAATCCTTCAAAGAATGTCGACGATGGTGAAAGAACCTTCTATAAGAAGTCATTTTGGGGGTGAGACTCCCTTCAAGGTACAAGTTAACTTTTACATCTCCTTATTTGAAGGAAATATAGATGAATATTCTTCAGAAAAATGGTTAAGTCTGTTAGATGGTTACTTCTTTGTTCAAAAAAAATTTGATAGTGAAAAGATTACCTTGTGCTCCTCAAGTCCCTCCCCCATGTCAAATATTTGTGGATGGGTACTGCGAGAGGCATGCAAAGGATGAATCTAAGTTATTCAAAACAGAACCCACTTGGGTATCTTTTTTTGCGCCATCAAAGAGGAATGCTACCTTGCTGAAAACTTTGATGACCAATACAATCGGTGGACGACATTGCACGAGGAAAGACACCAAATAGTGCTGGAGTATACTAATATATTCCATACCCTACACTTAAATTTGGGTATTATAGACTTTGAACAACCCTTGGTTCTAAAATATCGCAGTGTCATGTATAGGTACATTCATTCGAAGATGGATTTCCTGGATATATCCTCACTGGGAGAGGCTTACTGATATGCTGTCAAAATCATGCAAAAGTTTAAGCAAAAGAATAAGTAGGATTTTGGGTTTTCAAATCAATAGCAAAATCTGAGAAATAGTGGCCCTAATTCACAACCCAAAGGACAAATCAAGGATGGCCAAATTCCTGACAACCAGTCCAAGCCACATGAAAAGAAGGGTAATAGGAAATCGAAGAAGGACATTGTCAAGTGGTGTGAGTTCCATAAAAGTTGATGGCACAATAGTGATGAATGTTTCTCAAAGCAATCATTGTTGACCGAGACAAAATCCACAGATCCAAAATCTGACTCTAACACTGATGCAAAGAAATAAAGGGGTAAGTAGATCATGGAAGGGGAACCTAATTCCACCATAGCAAACACAAATATCTAAATGGAAGAGTTAGAGGATGTGGAGCGCCTATTCCATTCACAACTATGGGTGCAAGGAACTCCACTACATTTTGTTTTTGACAATGGTAGTCAAAAGAACCTCATTTCGACCGAGGTTGTCAAAATATTGAAGCTTTCGACAGTTCCACATCCCCAACCCTACAACATTGGTTGGTTGAGTCATGGATGAGACATCAACACCAATCGAGAGTGTCACCTCTCCGATGACATCAAGCCCTTCAAAGATGAGGTAATGTGTGATGTTTCCCAACTTGAAGTTTGTGATGTTATTTTAGGACAACCATATATGTAGAAACATTGTGTTGTGTATGGTTGCAGTACATTGTCAAGTCAATTATTCCATTGATTTGATCCTTGGTGCACATTTACCTATCCAGCTAGTATACAGGAACTCCCTCATGGAGAACGAAGAAATCAAACACTAGATTCAAGATTTCATCCAAAAGGGGCACACTCGACCCAGCTCCTCACCCTGTGGGATCCCAATTGTGTTTATACAGAAGAAAGATGGGGAAAATCTGTATTGATTACTGAGCTCTAAACAAATCACAGTATAGAATCGATATCCCGTTCCCTCGATTGATGACATCCTCAATCAACTCTAGGGGGGGAATTATTTCAGTGATATTGACCTAAAGTATGCCTATCATCAAGTGTAGATTGAGTAGAGAGATGTCTGGAATACTACCTTCAAATCTTAGGAAGGCCTTTATGAGTGGTTGGTCATGCCTTCTGGCTTTACTAATTCTCCAGCAACCTTGGTGAGGATGATGGATGACATTCTACGACCATTAACCAATTCCTTTGTGGTCATATTTCTAGATGATATCCTCGTCTATAGTAGAACATGGTAAAAACATCTGTAGCATATCCACCAGGTCCTCAGTATTCTACGACTACACAAGTTATATGCCAATTTACAAAAGTGTTCATTTGGCATGGGAAGTGATCAATATCTAGGATACATTGGGGACAAATATGGTGTTCATGTAGATCCAGCCAGGATCCATGCAATTCATGATTGGATGATCCCAACGACTCTCACATCTATTGTAGATATGTGTTGGGATTCTCTAATATTGCTTGGTCCATTAGTCGGGTGACAAAATTTGGTTCTAAGTCCAAGTCAACCTGGTCCAAGCCACAACAACATGCATTTGAGGAGCTGAAGCAATGCTTATGTTCAGCGCCTGTCATTACCATACCATATCTACAACAACCCTTTAAGATCGAGACATATGCTTCATAATATGCTGTTGGTGTGGTCCTCACTCAGCATGGACATTCAGTGGCATATCACACTGAGACACATTCAGATACAGTCCACAAGTACCCCTCCTATGACAAGGAAATGTCCTCCATTATCCAAGCCTTCCACCAATGGAAGCATTACATCCTTGGAAAATAAACAATCATCCACATTGATCATAATCCCTTGTGGTTCATGCAAACCCAAGGAAAGATATAGAATGACTGCCACTAGAAGTGGTTGACTTACTTGCAGCAGTTCCACCTACAAATTAAATATAAGAAGGGTAGCACCAATCGAGTCACTGATTTGCTTAGTCGACCTCCATTGGAGCATTAAACACAGTGCTCAACTCTTGTGACCATGAGACCTCAGGGTGGCCTCAACTATATGACAATGATACTGAAGTCGCTCCTATCTATCAATTCTTGTGTGTAGGCACATGAGTGGCAAACTTTCATCTTCAGGAGGGATTGTTATGTCACCTGGGCCATATGTGTGTTCCTTCAAGTGAGCATGCAAAGATGATTTGGGAAGCACATTACAATTGGGTGGCAAGGCACTTTGGTATTGAGAATACAGTGGTAGTGTTGCAGAAGTATTTTTATTGGCCTAAAATATGACAAGACATAGGTAAATATATCATATACGATACTGCCTATGCCATCGCAAAACCAGCCATGAAAAATACAAGGTTTTACACCCCCCTTCCCACTCCAAATGGGAAATGGGGATCCATCTCCATGGATTACATTTCAGGACTACCTTCAATTAATCATGGTAATGATTGTGTATTTCTGGTTATGGATCACTTCTCTAACATGATCATTGTTATAGCTTGTAAGAAGAGTATCTTTGTTGAAGCCACTGCTGAGCTATTTTTTGAGCATGTTTGGGTTCATTTTAGGTTTCCACAGACTATCACTTCATATCAGGACAACATGTTCCCAAGCACTCCCAAGGCTAGTCTATGTTCATTGATGGATACCAAGCTCACCATATCGACTGCTTTCCAACCCGAGACTGATGGAAAAATAGAGGTAGTCAACTAGATGATTGTGCATATTCTGAGAATGTACAATTCTAAAAATCCTTCAACATGGGATGAGATCCCTCCTTATGTTCAACATAGATATAAATAATATCTACATAGATCTACTGGTCACAACCCTTTTCAAGCATAGTTGGGTTTCCAAACACTAGCCCCTATTGATGTAGCTCTGCCACTTTCATCCACACAAGAGGATTCTTTCCATGCTCAGGATGAGGTTGATAAGTCCACTAGTTTTGTTGAAAGAATCCAGCATATCTACCAATAGTTCCATATATGATAAGTTTTTTAGATTGAACTGATAAAATAAAAGACAGAGACTCATACTCCAGACTTCCAGAAGCACTTCCTAAGTCGCATGACAATATCTATATATACATCGTTCAATGGAGGCAAGCAAGTCGACTTCTCTTCATGATAAGGCAGTCATAATGGTGAATAAGTACATTAACAACTAACAACTAACAACTCCTCTTTTCTCAAAGATCAGGTTCCTTCAGGCGTGCAATGTGGTTCATAACTTCAGTTTCAATCAAAGCCTGCATCGATGTGTCACACAGAGATGCTAGATGGGAACTTCTTCCAGAAGAAGACTAACGCTGAGATGCCAACACGTGGTGATGACAGTTTCTATTTGTTTTCATGCTCTTAATACACATAAACATGCTAACAAAAATGCGTGGTCTGTTTGATGATCTGGACAACAAGCTGGGCACGCTTTCCATATACTCAGCTGAATGTGTGTATGTTTGTTAGGTCACCAAAAGATTATATAACCTACAGAGAATAAGACACATGAATTAATATAGCAAATTCACTCCATATTATGCCAATTTTAACCATTGAAACCATAAAATGATGATAATAAATAGAATTGACATAAATCCTAATTTAGTCATACCTGAAGCTTGTAGAGGAAGCTTGTAGAATAGTCATCATCCTTCTTCTCTATGATCACTATATTGTTCTTCTGGCAAGGTGTCCTTTTGATCTTACTATGCATCTAAGACTTCTTAAGGATTTTTTCTCTACCATGGTATGACTCTTAACACTAACAAACTTAAAAATTATGATTATCAAATCCAAGAATGACACTTACGCTTGTGTATGACAATAGAAACTTGGAGGAAGTGTCTTCTTACAAATACCTAGGAATTGATATTCATAACAAGCTCAACTACAACTATATCATTAAGAAAAGGATTAATGGAGGGTAGAAAGCTTATTTTGGTCTTGAAAATAATTGTAAAGCAGCAAACCTTTTGATGTGGGATAAAAAGAAGCTCCTCTTTGAAACTTTAGTCACTCTTGTTATCTTGTATGGGTGTGAGGTTTGGGGTTCCAACATCTCTAGAGAATCCTCGAGAAATATTGAGCAAATCCAGAAGTGTGTTATAACTTATAACCACAAATTAAAAGCAATACACCCTACCATATTCTCTTTATAGAAGTGGGTCTTTCCCTTATCGAGAGCCTAGCTATGACTAGGCTCCTATTGTAGAAGCACAAAATCAATAACATGGGAGACCATAGACTTCCTAAACTAGCTTTAAATTCTAGCCAAAACCACCTAAGGCTCAAGCGAGGTTGGTATAAAGATACCAATGCTTGGTTAAAACGAAAATGTTGCCTTGCAAAATATAAATAACATTAAAATTATTGTAACTTGTAAGTTTAAGGAGAAAATGTGGTGTGATAAAGATTTAGAGGATAAGAAAAATTAAGATATTATAAGGAGGTCATCAACCCTATTCTAGAAGATTAGAAGTAACCCTTGGTCATTAGCTTCATAGTGAAACTCGTCCTTGGGAAGTTCCTAAAACACCATGGGTAGAAAGTATCTTCCATGAGCTTCATAGTGAAACTCGTCGTTGGTCATTTCCTAAAACACCATGGATAGAAAGTATAGATGCCATCTCTTTGAGAATATGAACATTGATGATGAAAAACACTTCCTCTTAGAATGCCGTGCTTACACCCCATATTAAATCTTAGTTTCATAATCTTTATTACAATCCTAGCCTTCCTAACCTTTTAACTTGTCAAAATTATAGTGAGCTAAGGACACTTCTCTCCAAGCTTTTTGAGCATAGAAATATAATTTTAAAACAAACTAAATAATTAGTTTCTTTGGATCCTATAAACCAAGGTTTGATCTTAGAGAAATTTAACATCATCATCAAGATCAAGTTTTTTAAGTTTTAACTTTTTAATATTATTAATTTTTATTGAGGAGACTAAACACATCTAACCCATTTTAGCTATAAAACCTCCTCTCAATGTAATTATTATTTAATGTGTATTAAATTTAAACGAATCGAGTGATCATCCAGCTCGTCTTGCTCTGGGATGTTTTTGCTTGTGATCATCAGATTCACAGTTTTATCTGACCTAGTGATCAGGAATGATGAAAAAAGTCTGCTATGATCAGACTTCTTTATGCTGTATGGCTGTACATATTTGTGTTTTTTATGCTGATCAGTATTTTTAAATATTTTGATATGATTATGGTTATTCTGCTCTTCCGGAGGCAAGTAACTGATTGTATTGACAACTTTTTAGTTGGTTTTTGTATAATGGACCTTGAGGGCCATCTGTTGAATGTGAATAAAATATTTATGAATTTTTTCTTTGGAAAAAAAAAAGGTCAGACCGACACATTGATTGAATTATCCATGGGATTAGTTATATAAAAGAAAAATGGACGGGATTAGTTATATAAAAGAAAAATGGATTTTTTTTGGATAACAGTTTTGATTTTAACGGTCATGCAAATTCAGTTTGAGCAGCGGATCTCTTAAGAAGTAGACTAAGCCGCGTCGTTTTCACTTTTCTGCAGATTTAAACGGTCATTGCAGATTCAGTTTGAGCAGCCAATATATCATCTAATTTTAGCGGTCATTCCATTTTCCATTCTTTTGATATAGAAATGGAAGCAGAAGGGCGACAATTATTAACTGAATTGGAGGTGGTTCTAAGAGATTTTGGGGAACCTGAACAATGGGAGCTGGACAACATACTTTCTCCTGAACTCCAACAGACAACACGCCGAAGTTATGAGATAGAGCTTAGGACACGCCGATTTATGTCGAGTCAAATAAATGTGGGTTTATACGAATTAGAAGAACCTGGGGTGCGAGAAGAATTAATCACGAGTCCAATTAATGTGGAGTTATTACAGAGATTAGAAGAACTTGAGGAACGGCAACTAATATTCATCGATGCACAATTGCAAGCACAAGAAGCAGAATGGGGAGCACGATCGGAGGCAGAAGGAGAAGAAGCACGATTGTCAGAAGAAGAAGCAGAACAGGAAGCACGAATGCCTCGGGAGACCATACCCATTAATATTTCAGACGACCATATAAGGGATAACACCAGCATTACTTCAAACTGCTCAATTTGCCACAACGATTATGTATTGGGAGAGGAGGTGGGTCAGCTTCATTGCGGACACATATACCACCAGAATTGCATCTGGCCGTGGATAAACTTGAATGACAATTGTCCCCTCTGCCGCCGACTATTTCATAGTACTAATTAGACCTGGTATTACTTTATAATGAATCTTTAAGGTCATTCATATCATATCTCATTATAAGATTTTTTTACTGTTTACAAGAGAAATTTATAGGAACTTCTTATAGATTCTATTTATCAGATACGCTCCCAGCTATAGCCTATGGATTTTTGCACAACATACACTCAACAACGTGAAAAATAGCTCTAATGTTTAGAATAATTAGATCTTTAGCACCTACACCTTCTAGGGTTAGAGTTTGAAAGGAAAATGTTCATCATGGGCTATTTTGATGGGTTACAATCTGTTTATATAATTAGGGTTTTCACTAAATTGTTTTTGATAGTGAGTGTATTTTAAAACTTTTATTAAATATTTTAAGGACCAAAAGTTGTATATTAAAAGTATTGTTTTTTTGGAAGAGTGGTTATAGTTATTGTATTTTCTAAGCTTTCATTAATTTTGTTAAGGGCCAAAGGTTATACATAAAAAGTTGCTTTCTAAGAGTGGTTATATAGCAAAAGATTTCAAAGAACTCTAAGTAGAATTTTGGATGATGCACAATCATGGACTCCTTTAAAGGAACTTTAGATGCCACATAACACTCAAAAAACATGGAACCTCTCAATTGAGGTGATAATTAGAGGTACTTTCTTAACATATTTGATGAAATAAAAAGACAAAAGTAAGGTAATTGAATAAGATTTCATAATATATAACTTTTATTTATATAAAATGATTATAAAATTAGTTTCCCTTAATTTGGGTCTTCAAATTTTTAGCATATCATAACATACATGTTTGTGCGGGTGTAGCACTATATAAGGTAAATGATGTCATTTTCGGATAAACTCTTTGAGACATATAAATAACATATGGTACTAGTGCAACACTATTTTTTTTTTTTAAACATGAATTATTTTTTATTTCTATTTATAACATTGTAAAGATCACTCTTCTCCATCAAGTGCATCATATAGTTTTCTTGGGAAAATCAAAAGTTATATAAAAATCAAAGGATGGATCTATTTTCAAAAACTAAGGTGTATCATTTAGAAAAATAATAATAAATAAATAAAACATACATCTTTAGGAAAAAATTACATATTCAGACTCTTAAGATCTTATTCTACATTATTCTATATTTTCATAAATAAATATTGTGTTTGTCATAACAGAAAACACCATCCAAATTAAGCACATTTAGAGTTTGAAATTTAGCGGTCATTCAATTCTCCATTCTTTTGATATAGAAATGGAAGCAAAAGGGCGACAATTATTAGCTGAATTGGAGGGGATTCTAAGAGATTTTGGGGAACCTGAACAATGAGAGGACAACATACTTTCTCGTGAACACCAAGAGACAACACTCAGTGATCAAATTTGAAGGGTGGGTCTTAATTTCAATTGGAAGGGCATTTATTCTCTAAACCATTCAGAGACGAAGGGAAATATAAATAATTGTCCTTTAATTGAGAAGTATAAATTAGCCAAACCTTTTCACCAAAAAAGTGCAAAAAACAAATATTGTTTTTCAACTCTTGTTGTGAAAGCATACATGTATGTGATGGAGGGTCCTAAGTCAACTGAATCATGTATGTGATGGAGGGTCCTAAGTCAACTGAATCCTTGGAAATCACTATATTTCTAAGTCTCAACACTCCTTTTAAATTGAACGAGAATACCAAAATAAGTTTATTAATGGCTAGATCTGAGAAAGTTATAGATGTGTGTAACTAAGTGCTAGGGCTCTAAAATTTATTGTGTTTTCTACTAGTCCAAGGTTTACTGAATCCATAGTCATCGGTAGGAATTTAAATTATTTAATGAAAACAAATAATGTGTAAACCTCTATTCCTAAAACATTTTCCATGTTGATGCACGCCACTACCCTCTTTATTGTCTTACCAAAAGGCATGATATTGAGGAAGGAGACCTAAAATTATGGACTTCACCTTCAAAGAATGCCTTGTAATCACATTGGTAAGGACTCCTCATAAGAAGATCAGAACCATCCAACTTATCAAATCTCAGTTGATACTATTAATTAAAGACTTATAAGATAAATTTAATATAAGGCCTATAGTTGTCTACACATTTAATATTTTATGGTTGTCTTTGGGAATTGACTCAATTCTTATTACAAGGTGAGGATGTGTAGGCATAATAATCCTTAGTTATGACTATGAGATGAGGATTTAAACAGAAGAGGATGTAAAGAAAAGATAAATTTATATGGATGGATAATTTTAAAAGATGCACTTCTTTTGAAATGTTGATATAAATTATGCACTTCCTTTGAAATGTTGATATAAATTATGCCCTTCTTTATTGGAAGGGTAAAATTCAAATTTTAAATTTTTTTTGAAAATCAATTTTAAGTTTACACTTCCCGAACCGCTAGAACCCTTTACACTTCTGGGAAGGGCGCCGAAGTTATGACATAGAGCTTTAGGACAGGCCGATTTATGTCTAGTCAAATAAGTGTGGATTTATACGGATTACAAGAGCAAGGGGTGCCAGGAAAAAAAAACCTGGGGTAGAATTATTACATCCATTAGAAGAACTTGAGGAACGACAACTTTTATTCATTGATGACACACAGAGATTAGAGGAACTTGAGGAACGGCAACTATTATTCGTCGATGGACAATTGTCAGCACAAGAAGCAGAATGGGGAGCACGATGGCCAGCAGAAGAAGCATAACGAGAATCACGAATGCCTCGCGAGACAATCCGCATTAATATTTCAGACGCCCATATAAGAGATAACAACAGCATTACTTCAACCTGCTCAATTTGCCACAACGATTATGTATTGGGAAAGGAGGTGGGTCAGGTTCATTGCGGACACATATACCACCAGAATTGCATCTGGCCGTGGATGAACATGAATGACAATTGTCCCATCTGCCGTCGACCATTTCATAGTAGTACACAGACGTGATATTACTTTATAATGAATAATCTTTAAAGTCATTCATATCATCTCTCATTATGAGATTTTTTTTTAATCTTCTTTTATTGTTTCGAACAGAAATTATAGGAACTTATACATTCTATTTATGAGATATCCAACCAGCTATTTCCTATGGATTTTTGCACAAGATACACTCGACAACCTGGAAAATAGCAATTTCCAAATTGCCATTGTGCCTTTTCATGTATATGTAATGAAAGGTACACATTTTATGTATCTTTTGTTCACAATGGCAATTTAATTTCACCAATGAGCATTTAATTTCAAATTCTATGTAGTTATATATTTTTATTTATTAAGTTATTGTGATTCTTTAACAAATTTTTATTCAAAAAAATATATTTGTATATAGAATCCACCATTCTAGTATAGGGGAGATGTTGTCAATTTGACATTCCATAGAAAATACATAGAAATTTTAATTATTTTATAAGAATATAGCCAAACATTTTATACTCTAAAACTTAAGAAATAGTAAGATCCTTAAAGGTTTCTACAAGAATTTTAAACACTAGTTACTATCATACACATTGATCCTTTGAGGCATTCTGAGGAATACACAAAATATGAGGAGTTTAATGAGGCATTTTAGTAGGTACAGGGAAAATTCATGTAATTCAAGATTACATCAAGGGTAGGTATATAATCTCTAGGATGTGTTTCTCTTTAGGGGTGACAAATCTCTATACTCCCATGATGCACTATCATGGACTCCTTTAAAGGAACTTTAGATGCCACATAACACTCAAAAAACATGGAACCTCTCACTTTAAGTGACAATTAGAGGTACTCCACTAACTCATTTAAAGATGAAATAAAAAGACAAAAGTTAGATAATTGGATAAGCTTTCATAATATACAACTTTTCTATATAAAATTTGTGAAAAAATTGATTATAAAATTCGATTCCCTTAAATTGGGTTTTCAAATTTTCAGCACATCATAACATATATGTTTGTGCAGGTGCAACACTATATGAGGTAAATGATGTCATTTATGGATAAACTCATTGAGACATATAAATGACATATGATACAAGTGCAACACTATTTTTTCAAAATTTTCATGAATTAGTTTTTATTATTATTAATTATTGAAATCTAAAAACCTTGAAACAAAAACTTGATGTGTGGGTGCAACACTTTAGGGGATGAAATTAATGAAATTCCTAATTTCTATGTGTAAGAGTGTAGAGCTCGCTCTCCTCTAGTGTATCATATATTTTTCTTGTGAAATGGTGAAGGAAATAAAAAATTATATAAAAAACAATGGATGTATGTATTTTCCAAAACTAATGTGTATCATTTAGAAAAATAATAATAAATAATAATAAATAAATAAAACATACATATATAAGAAAAAATTACATATTTGGAATTGTAAGGTCATATTCTACAATATTCTATATTTTCATAAAAAATATTGTGTTTGTCATAGCAAAAAACACCATCGAAATTGAGCATATTCACAGAGTTCTAAACTACATGCAAGAGCCCTAGTTTATTTGTCTTAGCTAATAGGTTTGGTAGTTAGCGAAGTTATTTCTGTACATGATGTCAATCCTTATTTGTGCCAAAATTTTAAATTTTACAAATTGCATTTGCGATAAAAAAAATGCATATGTGATACAAAGTGCATATGCATTATAATGCATATGCATTAAAGAATGGAGGTCGTGTAAAATAACTTATAAACCCTTAAGTGAATGTTATTGAAATGGATACATAAATGGAGTCCTTATCTAAATTTCCTTCCAATAGGATGAAGAGGAGTAATGAATAATATCATTTAGACTAAGAAAACCCCTTTTCGTAAACTAGACAATGCGATTCAATTAACATTGTCTCGGTCTCTACCAACCTCAAATCAATTGGTAGTAGGATAGAGATAAGAAGGGACACATGGGGAAAGGGTATATTTTAGCTTCCCATATCTACTACATAATTTAGAATGAGTTTTCCCTTTTTCCAATGTGTCAAAGTAGCTATGCTTGAATATGGATTTAGAATACAAAGAATGTAAATATATATCGGATCTTACATAAACAGTTAAAAGTTGAATATTTTTTTATTCAAGCTTCTATAAATTTGTAACAACTTAACCTATACCTATTATACATTGTATGGTATATATATGTGGAAAGTTATTGCGATCCGGTCATCTCGTATCGATAGCCAATCATTGTAAGCCGGTTATAGTTGGTCTTGGATACTGGAATTGAATCCTTGGCTTGGATCCCAGGTTTTTGAGCTACTCTAATCCAACGAAAGGGTTGCATATTGTTTGGTCTATGCGAGAAGATGACAAACTTTAATACACCATTGGTAGAATAATGGTGGATGGTACCTTTATATGTTGACATATTTTTATGTTTGAATGAAATAATATGTGTAAGGGAATGTATATTGATCTTAATCTTTGACTCTTCCTTCAAATGTTTATTCAAAGAGAACATATCAATAGAAACCTTTGAAGAATGGGAGGGACAATTCTCAAAAGGCACAACATTCCTAGAATTCCAAAGATTTGAGCTAATTAGGAAAGTAATTGCTCTATACTTGTTTAGATATTCTCATGAAAACCATATTTTTAGGCATACCTCCATAGACTTGTACTACTAAATATCATACTTTCCTAATCAACATTCTATATTTGCGCCAAGAGGCACTCTTCATCCTAGTATGAGAGAGATATTATAACATTTATCAAGTAAAGTTTGTTACTAACAAAATAATATAATTTTTTTTATTATTATTATCTGCCAAAATAAATGTGTGCTAAAAAAATAGCCTAATATGGGGGAGATGTAACATTTGTTGAGAAACGTTTGTTACTAACAAAATAATAAAATTTAAAAACTTTAATTATCTCCCAAAATAAATGTTGGCCAAAAAAGCAACCTAATATGGGGGAGATGTTGTAACATTTGTTCTTGACAAAATAATAAAAAATAACAATTTTAGTTATGCCCCAAAAACAATGTCGACTAGAAAAACAACCGAATATGTGGGATATGATGTAATGTTCCTACCTAACAAAATAATAAAAAATAAAAAATTTAATTATCTGCAAAAGAATGTTTGCATGGTTTTAAAACCATGTACAAGGCCTCCTAAAAAACCCATGGTTTTAAAACCATGCGCACAGCCTCCTAAACAAACCATGGTTTTAAAACGATGTGCAAGGATCTCCTAAACAACCCATGGTTTTATTATTATTGCATATGGTTTTTAAACTATGGGACTAAGAAAATATAATTTAAATTTAAGTTAAAATATAATTTAAATTTAGATTGCACATGAGGAGATTTGATCCCTCTCAGCACTTTATAGTGCCCAAGATTTGGATCTAGGTTGGTATTACAAAATTGAAGAGAAAAGGGACATTTCATGAAAATGTGGGAGATGTCTTCTCCACCTTGCCAACAAATATAACATATTCAAAGACCTTCATTATTTTTCTTTTGCTATATAACTTCGGTCAATAAATTTGAGCTGAGAGCAAGCCATATGAGAATTTTAGACTTATTGGATCTTTAATTCTCCAAATCATTTCCCACCACCATCTATCTTCCAAATCCTCCACATTCATAAGCTTTTGATAGTATGGCTATAATGTATAACCTTCTCCATTATTATTTAGAATCTTAATCAAAACATCTAGATCTTAGTTTAACTTAAATTGTAAAAATTTTAGTTCTAAAAGAAAACAACTCAACTAATCTTTCAGTTGACCTATCAAGTGAAGTTGGTCTTTCATCCCCATTTCCAGGTTAAATAGGCATCTTTGTCACATGCATCCACACACCCTCTTTCCATCCCTCTCTATATAACCATCATTATTTCTCTCCTTCGCTATCCCTATGCATCTATAACCATTCCTCAACCCTCTCTCTCACCCATTTTCCTCCCTCTCTTCCGCTCACCCCTCCCTCCCTCTCTTCCTCTCTCCCCACTCCTTCCTTATCTCACCATGCCCCCCTTAAACAAACTTACAGACCTCTTGGTATTGGAACACCACACCNACCAACACCCCCCCCTTGTCTCTCTCAAACATATACACACACCCTCTCTTTATCTCTCTCTCTCTCTCACACACACACACACACAATCTGTCATCTCTATCTCTTATTGTAACCATCCTTGACCATCCATCATTTCCATAAATCCTTCCTCTCTCACTTTTATGATCCAACTCTCTCACCCTCTAACCATCCCTTCATCCATCATTGTCTCTCCCCCCATCTCTCTCTCTCTCTCTCTCTTTGAATATCCCCCCTTTAACTCTTTAACCACCCCCCCATTTGTATGTTAGGATTATTAATCCTCCCTTGTCCAAATTTGGTCATATGTCTAAAATCAAGAGTCATGTCTAAATCGGGAGTCCATCCAATCTATTTATAGTCATTAGCACCATTGGGTCCACTTGGCCTAATTGGGGCACATGGTTCAGTTACTATAGTGTGGGGAACACTAACTGAGGCTTACTACCACTAATTGCACTTAATTGCATCAGTTTAGGAGCCTCCTAGACCAATCCCTATAATTGAGGAGCCACTAGGAGTGCCAAAACCAACCAAGGTCAGTTCAGTTCAGTTAATGACTAGTTAAGCTAAGTTAGGAGTCAGTTACATTCAGTTCTAGTCCTCTACATTAAGTTAACGTTAGGTTTACATGACTGCACTCACGAGGGGCACATTTCTCACCTAAGACGGTCAGTTAGCCTTAGTCAACACCGAATGTAACACTTAAGTTGTGTTTTAGAGCTCTAATGAACTCCGGTTATGGTTTAGACAAGGTCAATTAACTATTGAATCCTTCGACAGTGATTTAGACAAGGTCTTAGCTACTTATAGTTGTGTAGAGTCTATCAATTCGAATTTCCTCATGTGGATTTGAATTTCATGTGGCTATTACAGACATTGTACTTCATTGTAATTATTATCTGATTACTTTTTGAGTAATGAAATCATTCACAGCTGTAAGCCAGTTTTGCACTGTTTCATTCTTCAATTGCTGAGTAAATTGTGTCGTCTATTTTGTGAGTTATGTGTTTGTCCACAGATCTATGTGCTCAATTTAATATGGTATCAGAGCCTTGGTGGACAAGACACCTCTCCTCAGATCTCCAGGTGGATCATTTTTTTTGAGCAAGTTGCTCATTCCAGTACTTCACGAGAAGCAGAGAATTTACCACTTAATATCTCAAGTTAGGAAATTTTTTGTCAAGCTTGCTTGATCAACTATGTTGGGTGTGAAGGAAATTCCAAAAGTGTAGACTATAAAACTTACTTTGTATGTTTGATTGTGTGACAGGTTATTAGCTTTTCTTACAGCATTCGCTACAAGCAATCCTTTCTTCTCACTGCATTCACTACAAAAGCTCAGTCCTTCTTACTACATTCAAACTGGCTCATCCAGTGGAGCCTCTCACTCCCTTCAACTATCACTAGTGGAAGGAAGACATGGTGGTAATGCTCCACACCAAGCAGCTCTTCAGAATCATAGAAGAAATAGAGGCAGAGCCAGCTTCAGATAAAGACAAAGCAAAGTACATTAACATGCTTCATGAAGCCCATGGACACTTGCTCTCCTCACTCTCTAGAGATATTCGATTCCACATCCAAGAATTGAAGAATCCCAAGGAGGTTTGGGACAAGCTTGCCTCCTTATTTGATAAGAAGGATGAGATGCAGATCCATCATCTAGAAAATGATCCGATCACTCTTAATCCATCCAATTTTGAATCACTGAATGAATTCTTCACAAAGTTCAAGAACCTAATATATCAGTTGAAGCAATGCAAAGTGGAGAAGGATGAAGATCAACTCATCCTTGTCATTCTCACAAATCTCAATGCACACTACTCAGTCTTTGTATCCACCTTCCAAACAATAAGGCTCACTGCTCCAAATTGGAAGATACCCACTCTTAATGCCTTCATCCAATATCTTATTTCTGAGAATGATAAATTGATCCAAATGGGGATCATTCGATCTTCCAAAGATCTAGCTCTGGTTGCAAGAGGAGATAAGGTAGCGAATGACAAACGGAAGCAAAGGGATGAGTCTCCTGTGAAGAAAGAGCAGTCAAAAGAACCTTCAAGTTTGAAGAGAAGCAAGAAGAATGGAAAAAGGAAAGGTCCTATGCTCTTACTGTGGAAGGGGATTTCATTCTGAAAGCTCCTGTATGAGAAGACAACTTGATGAAATCGCTCTTCTTTTGAAGAAACATAACATTTTTGTACATGCTAGCGCAAGGAAGGATGACTCTGAAGAAGAAGAATATGAAGAATACCAAAGTAAAGGCCATGCACTGAAGTCTTGCTGCACATCAGCACATGTCTTCCTCATTGATTCTGGAGCTTCCAACCATATGGTTGCATCTAGAGAATCATTCTCTTATTTTCAGTCCTTTGATAGTCCTAGTATTCAGATGGGCAATAACAACAAAGTCAAAACAAAGGGGAAAGGCTCTGTCAAGCTTGAAGATGGAAGGTTCAAAGATGTGCTATTTTTTCCCTCCCTAGCTTCAATCATGTTATCTGTCTATCAAATGACCCATAGTGGATCTCCAAAGTGAGTGATCTTTGGTCGTAACTCAATGGACATCACATATATCTCTATTGGGAGCATCATAGCAAAGGGTACTGCAAATCATGGTTCAAAAGCATATGAGTTCTCACATTTCATGCCTCCTTCAAAACCAGTGCACTCTCAGATGCCACTTGCAAGGGAAGGTAAAATCATTGCATCTACTTATTTTACAGCTTCTACTAGTATTGCAAATCCATCTTTATCAGTTTATGAGATTGAGATTCAGGGGGACCCAGATCTATATTCAGTCCCTACTTCCAAACTGGAAGCTAGGAAGATGATTGGAAACTCACCTGACACTCAAAAAGGAAAGACCCTTGGGCTATGCCATGCAATCTTACCTCCTTCAGAGAGATGCAATAGATTCCTTATTAGATGCTATATGGAAAGGGATCAGTATCACTACATTCATAATAATGGATATGATCATACACCTCTTCATTCAACAAGAGACAAAGGTTACATTCATCCTTCCTTCCATCATCATTTTTGGAGAAGAAGAAGAATTCTACATGCCAGGGCCCAGAATACCTGTCCATAGCACACCATGCATGCTGCTTCGCTACCTCACAGAGATGAAGATTGCAGCAACATATTTTCAATTTTTTCAAACTTGAGACCCGATTCTACATGCTTAGATAGAGGGGGGGGCTTCTTTCCTATGTGGTTTTTTTCCCAGCTCCTTGTATTAAGCAGTTACTTTATTTTACTTGATGTAATGGGTGACCTATGGTCTTAGTTACCGGGGCCCATAGATTGTCCAAGTTAGCATTCAGGGGGGTGTTAGGATTATTAATCCTCCCTTGTCCAAATTTGGTCATATGTTTAAAATCAGGAGTCATGTCTAAATCGGGAGTCCATCCAGTCTATTTATAGTCATTAGCACCATTGGGTCCACTTGGCCTAATTGGGGCACATGGTTCAATTACTAAAGTATGGGGAACACTAATTGAGGCTTATCGCCACTTGTTGCACTTAATTGCATCAGTTTAGGAGCCTCCTAGACCAATCCCTACAATTTAGGAGCCACTGGGAGTGCCGAAACCAACCAAGGTCAGTTCAGTTCAGTTAATGACTAGTCAAGCTAAGTTAGGAGTCAGTTACATTCAGTTCTAGTACTCTACATTCAATTAACGCTAGGTTTACATGATTGCACTCAGGAGGGGTGCATTTCTCACATACCATAGTCAGTTAGCCTTAGTCAACACTGAATGTAACACTTGAGTTGTGTGTTAGAGCTCCGATGAACTCCGGTTATGGTTTAGACAAGGTTAGTTAACTATTGAGTGCTCCGATAGTGATTTAGACAAGGTCTTAGTTACATACGGTCAAGTAGAGTCTATCAATTCGAATTTCCTCATGTGGATTCGAATTTCATGTGGCTATTAAATACATTGTACTTCATTGTAATTATTATCTGATTACTTTTTTATTAATGAAAGAATTCACAGCTACAAGCCATTTTTGCACTATTTCATTCTTCAATTGCTCAGTAAATTGTGTGATCTATTTTTTGAGTTGTGTGTTTGTCCACAGATCTATGTGCTCAGTTTAATATTGTCTCTCTCATTCAGTCACTCTATTCCTATCTCTATACAACCACTCCATCCATCCCTCTCCTCCCTCTCACTCTTTAACCACACCCCCCATTTGTCCCTCCATCCATTATTTTATATCTTTCCTCCATCCATTATCATATATATTTGTTGCATCCAATCATCCCTCCCTCCTATATTTCTCCCTCTCCCATTCCCCCTATATCTATTACCCCCCCATCCCTCCATCCCACTTATATTTATTCCCCTCCCACTTATATTTCTCCTCCCTTCATCCCTCCCATATCTCTCCCCTACACATCCGTCCCTCCCATGATATCTTGTACAACTTTCTCTCCCTCCTTTGACTACCCCCCCTCTTTTAGCTTAATCAATGTAGTGTTAATTTCTCCTATGTCATATGCACTACATCGTATATGTGATATATCGCATATGTGTTATATCATATGTGTGATATGAAAATCATGTTTTACGTAGAGACCGTTAGGGGTAAACCATTGTAACCATAATGGATATGTGATATAACACATATGCATTAAAACGGACATGCATTATATCACGCATGGGATAATTTTTTTATAAAAAATGTTGGCTTGTGGGCCATGGGCTAGTTTTATTGTAGAAAAATACATAAATCCTCTGAACCCACACATAGAGAAATGTTCAACCTATCATTTCATCATTTATTACAGAAATCCATAGGTATTTTAAAATTTTGGGTGGATTTCAATGGGGAATGTACATAATAGAGGCTGGAAATCAGCGAGGAAGGTATTTACACTAGAAGAAGCTGAAAAAATAGAGAAGGAAGAATCAATAAATTTTCGGCATTCAATTGATGAGAAAATACTTCCCATTCCCGCTCAACTAACAAATACATTTTTGGATACCCAAGAGGAAGATTCAAAATGGAGGAATTTGATAGTGGACAATACCATTCATTTTCTAGTGAGCTACATTTCAATATCAAATTCATTGGATGGAACACTACACTTTGCATCAAATACTTGCACCTCAACATCTCGAGGAAAAGCATAGATACATGGCGTAAAGGTTGAGGAGGATAATACCACGTTAATGGAAGCTGATTATGGGGAAGATGACAATATTGGTGCATTATTAAGTGAACAATTTTGTGAAGAGTTCAATCATTGTGTTCTTGATGATGAAAATGTGGATTTGCAACAACCATGCAAGGTGGTTCAATCTCCTAATCGAATTTGTCATCCTGTAGTGGATGTAAACGTCACTCGAGCATTTCAAACCGCAAAATATACCGCATCAATGCAAAAGAGAATTCCTATACGCATACAAGTGTACATGAATGAATTGACTTCCATGGAAGGTAAGGTTCTTAAACGCACTATCCTTCATCATTTTTTTCAAGTAATGAAACAATATTTTGATAAAAAATATGAAGCAAGTAAATGTTAATTATTTTTATGCAATGTACCTGTTAGTTCTCCAAAGTAAGTTGTGAGGAGATTGGGGTAAAATTTGCGCCTTAAAAATTTCCCTTTTATTTTATCACTGACATGTTTCACATCTTTAGGATACACCATACTCTAGGATATAAAATCCCCAAGAAATCCCTCTTAAAATGTAACATACCCCTTATACCTTGATGCCATTACGTTTAAAAGAAAAGGGGTGAAGTTATTTTTCTTTTTGGTTTCGTTGTGACTACAACATGAGCCAATCATGTTAGTGGCATATTTGACATGGTAATTGTAGGAGGAGCAAGTCGATAAGTCAACTTAAATGATAGCCGACTAAGTCAATCATCCAACTTAGTCGATCAGCCGACTAAGTTGGTCGGCTGACTAAACTAGAGATTAGGTCGGCCACCTAAGGTGGTGTCGGTTCATCGAACTGACAGGTAGTTATTTTGTAACTGTTTTGTAATCACATATATTAGGCTGTTGATCTAGATGAAAACTTAGTTCAGTTCTCTGTGTGGTATGGACTCATTCATGTAATATAATCTATTAATTCACCTACTTGTTCTTATCTCTTATCTCTGTTATATATATGTATGTTTTAGTATGTATTATTGGTAACCTTATGTGATGCGTGAGATTACAACATTGGTTCCATTGCCGATAGTACATGTCTGAAATTTATGAAAACAAATGATATCAGAGGAGGAGATTAAGGACTGGTGGGAACGTAAAGTTGCAAATTATTTGCAGAATTACGCACGAAGGAATAGATTAACAATTGCACAAGCAAAAGAAAGATTCTTTACAAAAACACATGAGAAGTTTGTAGAATCAGTGCCCCAACTTCTGAAGAAACTCCTAGGTGAAAAATCCGAAAGGGACTAATGACCAACAATTGCTAGAAAAACTGATTCAAGGAGGTAGAACAAACTTGTCGGAGTGGTTCGAGAAAATCCCCGATGACTTCTATGAGGAGCAAGCAGTATAAGATAGAACCTCGGTGGAAACCGTCAAGGAGAAATTTTACACAGACCTCACTGAGCAATCTCTGTGCTCCTTATCGACCTTGCTATTCAAATTCTTGATCGAGAAGGGAGTAGGCCATATTGTCGAACCTCGTCCATCACTTCACAAATTGCCATCAAACTCTAACTAGGTGAAAAAGCAAAAGAGGTGGGAAAAATTCATTGCAGAAAGGGAGTGGGAATACTTCCTAACCAAGTGGATGAACTATCCGGGCTTTCTAAAAGCGCCAGATAGGCTATGGGGGGGTAGCTGGTCATATGTTGAGATAAAGTGAAGTGGATTCTAGTTGACTAGAAGTAGATATCATTCACTAGTAATGAGAATTTGACCAAAAGGGAAATCAAGAGACTAGTATCACGCAATGGTATGTCGGACATTCAGAAAATAGAGAGCAAAGAGAGACAACAAAGGAGGGAAGCACGAAGAGAAAGAGCCTTAGTGCTGCATAAAGGAAGGAGTCCTAGGGTGACCAACCAGGAAGGGAATCCGCCAGATTCCAGTCATGACCGACATGAAGAAGGAGTGGAAGAAGAGGCATCCCCTACGGAGGAAGAATTGTGAATAGAGCAGCCAGAAGCTTTCCAATTAAGAGCTCCCCCTAAAGGAACAACCCTCTCTCTGTTGAATCCGCGTACCTAGATACAAACTATTGTCGAAGAGGACCTTTGAATACGAGCTGGTGACTTTGGTATATGGAGTTGACTAGACAATGAGACATACATTGGATGACACCTCATTATCCGTCAACCAGAGGAAGGAAATTGGGTTACCTTTCAAGCGGTACCCTCCAACCGAAGTATCCACTTACTCTTACCGACACATGAAGGAGCACCCCCCCTGCCAAATACAGCTTTGGAAGACATAGAACATTCAGAACTGTGGACAAATAGTTGCAATGGGCCATCGACAGAATAAGTTGACATTAATCGATTTCCGGACGAAGAAGAATCGACAATTGATAAGAACGAAAGTTTCGTTGACCATAGTCCCATAGAGACGAATAAATCAATAACCCCACCACCTCCCCCCACCTCCACCACCACCACCTCCTGAGAGTAGTGACAGTGATTCCAACATGGGTCACAGGTCACCACACATTCCTCTATATGAGGGGGATGAGGATCCCAAACGACACTGGTTCGTCTGCGAGTCGACTTGGGAGGCTAACCAAGTTACCGACGAAGACAGACAGATGGCACAATTCGCCAGTACCTTGAGGAAAAGGGCATTAACTTGGTATATGAACTCTTCTGAAAGACAACCTGAAGCAACCAAAGATAAAATCAAAGTGCAATTTCTATCATTTTTCAAAACTCCAGATGCAAAACACCTGGTAGCGAAAAAACTAAAAACAACATCACAAAAGCCAGGAGAAACCGACCGCAACTATGATAAGCGATGGAAAGACCTTGTGAGCCAGCTGGACTATGTTATAGATGAACAATTACTAATCCAGTGGTTTCTTGCAGGTTTATCTTAGAAATTCTATCGACACATAAGTCTAGAAACATTCAAATCTTACGAAGATGCACTTACAAAATCTCTCCAAGTGGAAATGGATGAGGACATCCCGCCATACTCCACTGATCACAAATTAGAAGAATAGCTTGAGAGTGTGCAGAAGTCTTTAAAGGAGTTAAACCTCAAAAATCAGGACATCTGGTTGACAAAGTGCTCAACGGCCAGACATTCCAAAGACAACTGCCGCAGAAATACATCCGACAGGACATTCGATTTGTACAGAAAAAATGTTTTTGTGACATTTTCCAAGAGCATGGGGACCACTCAACAAAAGATTGCCCATTCAACATGAAGAACGACAAGGCATCCTGGTGTGCAATCTGCAAAACTAAAAATCATAACACAGCCGACTTCCATTTGAACCTGAAGAACTGACAGAATTATCATGCAGTCTACCAAACCAATGCAGTGGCACAAAATAATGAGCAAACAACTTACCAAATGATCAGAATGGTCAGAGATACGAGCGCCAGTATGACAATCGACGTGGAGGCTATGGAGGACGAGGTCGATTCCCTAGGAATTGTGACAACTGACCATGTCGACCCATCCAATGCTTTACATGTTATAAGGAGGGACATCAGTATGTAGACTGTCCATATAAATACAGAACAGACCTCAAATTTTGTAATCATTGTGGAGTAGGGGATATCTCACTAGAGGATTGCCCTACCATGTTGGAAAAAATAAATACAAAGAAAAATGTTAATGTCTTGTTGTGTGTGCAAAAAAATGATGTAATACACACAAAAAATTTGCATATTGTAACTCGACAAGGAACAAAAACAGGAAGTGATAACCCAAGAATCAGCAAAATAAAACAGAAAAATATCTACCATGATCCACTTAAAGAAAAACAAACATAGAAAGAAGCAACCAATGTATTCAAAGAATTTGAATGACAAGAACAAGCTAATGACAATCGACATAACACAATAAATGAATTAATACAGCTCGTACAAAAAGACAACTCAGTCTATCAGTTCATCGACTTACTATATGAAATAAAACATAATAACTCTGAAAAACAAGCAAAGAACATCTGCAACTTAAATAAAAAAGATAAATGTGATGGTGACCCACTTGTCGACTTGGAAATCGAAGGATATCATGTCTAACAAATAGTGCTCGACTTTGGATCACAAGTAAATATCATGACTCGTGACACTTGGGAACAAATGGGCAGACTTCGACTCTATGAGTCAGGCATATACCTGAAACTAGTCGACCAAGGCCTAATTGAACCTATTGGAGTCTGGAAAAACGTTGACACGACTATAAAAGGAATCTCAACCAAAGTCGACTTCGAAATCATTGACCCTAAGGAAGGATCCAGTTCCTTCCCAGCGTTAGTAGGTCAACCTTGGGGTAGAAAGATGAAAGCATCAATATCCTTGGACAAAGAGAGAATCAAATTAAAAGGAAATGGACAAAAGCTCATTGTACCTATTCACCCATCTCAAGGTGAACCTTGGACTGAACTTATCGATGAAGAAGTCGACGTCCGACAACTCTACCAGATTCTAAACAATGCATATTATATAGAACCTAATATCTATGCAGAACGTCATTTAGGAAACCAAGACTCAGTTGGTTATAATTCAAACATTTGAATGCATTGATGAAGAAGGAAACCCAAGGGTTGTAAGAGGAATTCCAAAGGTGATTTCTGTTAGGTAGGTTTTAGGAATGTATTTGAAGAAGTTCTGTAGGAAAGGTTGTTGAATGTATGCAGCCCATGTTTTGGAGGAAACGAAAAAATGAAAATCCTAAGTTGGGAGACTATCATGTATTACAATAATTCAGGGATGTTTTTCCTGATGAGATTCGAGGACTTCCTCCAAAGAGACACATTAATTTTACAATTGACTTGGTGCCAAGATCCGCACGAGTGTCCAAGACACCCTACAGAATGAGAACAATAAAATTGCTAGAGCTAAAAATGTACTTACAAGAATATTTGGAAATAAATATATTAGGTCGAGTGTGTCCCCATCAAAAGCACCAGTTTTATTTGTGAAAAAGAAAGATGGGACACTCAGGTTATGTATTGACTATAGGAAGTTGAAAAAAGTTACTGTGAATAATAAAACCCCATTACCTTGAATTGATGAGAGAGAGACATAGGGATGTCTGTGTGAAAGAGAAAGAGAGAGATAGAGTGGAGGAGGAGGGGGGGTCTTAGTGGTATGGGGTGACTTGTGGATGTGTGTGGAAGTGTCAGGTTGTGTGTGTGTGTGTGTGTGTGTGTGTGTGT
>LPNX010219038.1:298690-319019 GCA_001517045.1 Pseudotsuga menziesii
GGAGGGGAGTTAGAGGTAGGGAGAGGAGGAGGATGATAATTAAGAATTGGGCCTAGGAGAGGGGGGATGTTAGTGGTAGGGGGTGACCTAGTGATGTGTAATGTGTGTGTCTATGAGAGAGAGAGAGTTGGGAAATAGACAAAGGGTGGGCACTAAGTGTAGTTGGATGAGTTAGGGAGTGAGAAAGAGTGGAGAGAGATAGCTGTTAGGTGTTAGGAGTGAGAGAGAGGTGTTAGGGGGATGTGTGTGTGTGTGTGTGTGTGTGTGTGTGTGTGAGAGAGAGAGAGAGAGAGAGAGAGAGAGAGAGAGAATGGGAGGTGGTTTGTTAAGGAGAGAGACAAGGGGGGTTAGAGGTAGGAAAAGAAGAAGTGGGGTTTAGTAAGAATTAGGGGGGAGAGGGGGTTGCGTGGGACATATAATAATAAAGCTATTGTTATTATTGAAAATGTAGTCTAATCTAAATTTATAGACTTCCATAGTGTGCATGTGTTATAGTATTACAAAATGCGTGCATGTTTTGCACTAATATAACACACACATGTTTATCATTGGCAGGAACACATATTTGAATTTAAAAAAAAACCGAGCACATTTATTACCACTATGGCTAAGCCTCCACCCATGTCGTCATGCCATTCTTATGCCTATTTTTCTACTTCGTACTTTGATTTGTATTCATCATGCATATTCCTTGGAGTATGATAAACCATGGCTAATTGAGCATTATATCCAAATTTTCAATATGCTCATGTTTATCCATTGGTCACAGTATGTTGTACACCTCCATTTTTTATGAAAATTTAGAAACAAATAAGGTTTTTTTGCAGATTCCAAATATGTAATTTTTAACAAGAATATATATATATATTTCTATTTCTTTCCTATTTATCTAGTGTCACCACTCCTCAACTCAAAAAACACACTGTTAATGTTTTGTACATAACTCTTTTGTTTCTAGACCATTTTGAAAAAAAAATGTATGGCGCACTAAAGAACGTCGACCTCTACATGCTATTAAGAGCCCATTTCCAAATATTTGCACTAAGAAATTCAAACGCTGTAACCAAAATTGACATATCGTTTTCGAGGTTTTATCACTTATATATATATATATATATATGGAAAAATAGTCATGCACTAGTACTATATGTTCTCTATATGTATATTAGTTTGTAATTTCATTCCATCATTTAGTCACTCAAAGGTTGCACCACGAAAACATATACCTTATAATTTCTCCCAAAAAATAAAAAAGTGCACGATAAAAAAACTAACTTTAGATAGTTAACAACATTTTCAATAGAAAAAAATTATATATTTAGAAACGCCATTCAATTTCCTACATTTCATTTTTTACTCATTGCAAGATTCATTGTGTAAGTGTCTCAAAATATCCATTTAAGTTGATGAATGCATGTTTTTTCAATTTTCTATTGCATCTAATGTGTCAGAAGATACCATCATTAGCTTGCACACACCCATGTAGTTTTAGATAGAACAATCTAGGCATCAAAAGGGAATCAAATGACCCTTTTCTCTACATGACATCTTGAACTGTGTAAGCAATTGTACATATAAGGTACTTATTAAGTTGAAGATAATATGAAAAGGATGGTGAGGGCCCTCCTTAAACCAAGAAGGGATTCAATGGTTTTCAAAAAGAACACAATTGGTAAAAAATTTACGTGATGTGGAACCTCACAAACATCCCCCTTTTAATATTTACACATTTACCTTTCATACAAAAGGAGGGAGCATCCTTTCCCATGCTTTCTAGGAAGCAAAGGTGGCTGACCACAAGATTTTATTTAAATTAAAAGGTGCATGATCCCCTCTCAAATTCTAAAAGAAATGAAATTTTAACTCAAATATTTATTTGTAAATTGAATAAATTCACCATGAGGTGATTGTCCATAGGGAAATAAAACATGGTGAAGTTGAATTTTTTTATATAAATCAATGTGAACCCTTGAATTCACTTTGAAATTATGGACATTTGATGTTCTTTATGTGTCCCAACACGTGGTCTCAAAAACAATTACTTGAACTACTAGTAAGGTAATTGGAATTGGATCAAGATTCATGTGTGATTGATGATTCCATATTAAATATTAACATTTAATACATATATCTCCTCATGGGATTTTTTTGATGTGTGGATTTGGAAATCCTTAAAGGAGGAGGATGTGGGAGTGTTATCCTAACCATCCAAGAGTAGATTAATAAGTATTGTGCTCTTGATGCACAAAAAGTGATCCCCCAAGTCCCCATCAAGAATATTTTGGATCTTAGCCTCAAAATAATTATTTTAATTACTACATAGGTTGGTAGTTTTATATTCACTACATAAACCTCTTTGCTCCACATGTACTATGCAATAAAGTGGTTGAGGCCCACAATATTTTATTCGGACACAATTGTGCTTATCAACATGAAGGCTCAGCTGATTAATTGTAGATTAGGAGGCATAAAAACTTTTGGGATGGGACATTATTAGTTAAATTCTACATGGCTAGAGTCTCAACAATAATCCCATGCACTAACTATCCACAGACCGAGCGTCACAAGCCTCATATGTGAGTATGGACCAATATGATGTATCAAATTGAGGGAGGAGACAACACAAATTCATTCAATAATGAGTTCTTTAACTAGTGGTCTAAGTGGGTAATCACCATAGAATATTATCCTTACATAATTATTGTCTTCTTGAACAACCCATAACTATCATGTTCTATGCACTCATAATTGGAAACAACTCATAAGATGAGGGACATGAGAGAGAGGAAGTTGACTTTGAGAGGATGATCCACACTATCAAAAGGGTCCTTTAGGGTATGAAGCATAGGATTCCTATGGCAGAAATTTAAGGCCTGCCCAGGAACCTTCAGAGGCATGTAGTGAGAGCACCACAACTCTACATGGGAGTAACCCTAATGCAATGAGGTATGCCAATAAGCTATCATTACGAGGCGTTCCATGGTAGAGTATTAAACTACCCTACATATTGCAAGGAAGTATATTACAGTTTCCATGTTATTATGAAATGTAGAAACAATATTATGGGGAACAAGATTGTTCAGTTCCAACTAATCGCTAGCCATTTCAGTATTTGTAGGCATATAGTTATCTTTAACAAACAAGGAACAACTAGTAGATAGTGATTTTATCTAAATTTCATGTTAATATTATCAAATATAATAAAGAGAACTTTAAAACTCTAGTGGGAATTCCCTTATGGTAAACCAAATCAATAAAAACAACATTAGTTACTATTATGCACATTAATCCTTTCGTCCATAATGGATACAAAGTGGCATACACAAAATAGTGACCAACTTCATCATGGATGTTATATATGGACAACAAGGAGGAGTTTGGGAAGATACCATAGAAGACGAAGCACTAGAAATTATGAAATTCATTGATAATTTCGTATAGATCCATGTGAATGCATGTCTATACATAAGTATAGAACTTTACTTCATCATTAATATGATAATTATTGAACTCAATTTATAAATCATATTATTAACTATTAAAACTCACTCAAAGTGTAAATAATAAATTAAGATTAAAAAAAAAGATGGCATGCATTTTACTACATGTGTGTATAGGTATAAAGAGACTTGGGTGGGGTTGTCCCCACCCAAGTTCAAAACCCAAAACCCATGAACATATGTACATGACAGCTATGGAAATTTCAACTCAAAATGGGCCTCCTAAAAAAAATTAATAAAATAATAGTTAAAATAATAAAATAATATTTATTAATGTTGGATGAAGAAAAGAAAAAAATACTTTTCGGTTTATATTTTCGACATATCGCCCTGTGTTTTTACTCAAATTTCGATCGAGAGAGCTTGTTGGATGCGGAATTAAATTTTGCATCCAACAAATACCCACTCGGCATACTTTTGAAGGATCCTGCTACCCCAAAAACAAGAAATACCTGAAAAAATGTGATGATGATGTCATCATCACATTTTTTCAGGTATATGTCATCATCACATTTTTTTAGCTATTTCTTGTTTTTGGAGTAGCGGGGTCTGTCAAAAGTATGCCGAGTGGGTACTCGTTGGATGCAGAATTTAATTATGCATCCAACGAGCTCTCCCGATCGAAATTTGAGTAAAAACACGGGGAGATATGTCGAAAATACAAACAAAAAAGTAGTTTTTTTTTATGATACATATCCCCAAATTTATATTAAAAAGGTGTTTAAGACCTATAGGGTATTTCAAATTTAAAGCAATCTCATTGGCTAACACATGATGACATGGAATTTGAATTAGAGTTAAAAGCCCCATTTTGAGTTGAAATTTACTCTAATGTATAGAACCCTTTTGTAAATAATAATAAAATAAGTTACAAAAGTTACAATCCATTACAAAATTGAGGATTATGTATAATTATTTAATGTCTATTAAATTTAGAATAATTAGGATTACCTTTATCTATTATTATTTAATTACGTTTATATGTGTATAAATCTTCTATTTTTGGGGTGGACTACCATCTATGTTTTTTCATCTACGGACGAAAATGAGACAAGTGTATTGTCCGAATTGATTCTATGGGCATCGTCCAAACTTAAACGAGAATGAGACAAGTCTATTGTCCATATTGATTCTATTGCCGTATTCCAAAATTAATAATTAATAATTTAAAAAGAATTAAAAATATATTAACTAATATGTGATAAGTATAGTTAGTGATAGTTGCAAAAGTTAAAATTAATCTTCAACTATTTGATTATTAGATACAACTAAGAGCTTAACTCCATGGATTATTAGAGACAACTATTACCTTAACTCCAATGATTCTAGAATTATTCGCTTAACTTCAACTCTAATCACTGTTATATTGGATAACTATTACCTTAAGTATTGCATAAAACTATTAGCTTAACTCCAATCATTCTAGAACTATTAGCTTAACTTCAACTCTTGTCAATTAAGGCTTCATCCAAATGAACTGCCCAATAAACTTTACATTTGGTAACATACATCATGAAAACAACCACTTACTTAATATGTTGAGAGGCTAATAAGATCAATGTAATATATAAATATGAAGGAGTAATGGTTTTAAAAAAAATTATTTTCATTCAGCCTTATAACTCAGTCAATATGAAGAGAAAACTGATAAGGTTGGGTACAAAAGGTGGAAAAAAAACACTACAATCATTGGCAGTATAAAACAACCATGCATTGAATCCAACCATGCTATGCACCCACTTAATTGTAATATTGGTAATATAAAACAACCATGTGCATTGAATCCAATTCCTTGTGTGCTCGAGATATAATTACCGCATTTAAAGGAATTATTTGCACCCTCGATTTGTATCACCATGCCAATGCTTTGGGAGGTAATGTGTCTCCTCTAAAGAGTTAGGGTTACATCAGTGGCAATGCAGATGCTCGTTATAAACTACATTGTCCTCCACGTTTATTCATATTATAATCCATTTGCTTGCTTAATTCAATGGAGACATGGAATTTTGGGAGAAAGATCTCGTTTTGGACTTTGGAAAGACTTGTCTAATTAACATATTCAACTTCCGTGATATCATCTATTGAATAATTAGTTGTTACGCTTTAACTTTTTCCTCCATTTCACAATCTAATTAAGTTGGACGCTTTTAATGTGAAGTTCTATCTATCAACATTAATTCTCTGACTTCCCTCGTCATAATTGATTGGTGTGCAAGCTAAGCACTTTAATTTAATTTAGGATGTTGATCGTTGTAAGATTTCTTGGGGCATTCTTGTACTAATAACCAATAAAGTATAAAATTGAGATGGCCAATTTCGATTGCTGGAGCGGTCTAAAAAATAAAATAAAAAGGACTAACTTGCATCCAAGAGTAGAAATTAGGATTTTTTGGTTTAGTGACGTAAAATTTTTGTAATAGGCATTTTTTTATCTCACGATTTATTTAATTTCAACGATCCATCTGATGTTATCTCAATCATTTATGTATCATGGGAATCGTGAGCGAGAGGTAAAGTCTTTCCGAATTTTGGATGTTTCAAGTGAGTTCTCGACCTTGTGATTCTGATTTAAGAAAAAAATTATGGATGTCTTGGAAAATATTGAGAAAGAAATTGTCTTGGAAAATATTGAGAAATAAATTGTTTTGGCGTTGTTGCATGGGATAAATCTTTTTATTTGCAGAGTATGACTTTTGTTTTCTTCTTTTTGGTTTTTTCTTTGTTTTATGAATGGTTAGAGTAGATCTTTAATTTTCATCTTGTGACTCCACTGACCTTTTTTTTTTAGTTTTTATTTTTTCAAAGAAAAGCAAAAGATATTTTTTGTCAAAAGATTTATAAATGCTTATTTTTCTTTTTCACATGGCGACTCCATTGAAGGGATAAAACCTTGCTTTCTCATAAATTTGTTGAGACTTGTGTGTAGATGAGCT
Source organism: Pseudotsuga menziesii (assembly GCA_001517045.1). Taxonomy (NCBI): domain Eukaryota; kingdom Viridiplantae; phylum Streptophyta; class Pinopsida; order Pinales; family Pinaceae; genus Pseudotsuga; species Pseudotsuga menziesii. Next base: position 305,124 of record LPNX010219038.1, read on the forward strand.
CATACGACATAGTAAAACCTTAAAATGCTCATTATTCGACAGTTGTGCTTCAGTACAAAATACATGGTTGATATATGCTACTGATAGGCCATTATAAATGATGAAGATTATGGTGCTCTAATTTCTAATGCATATCCTTCCATCGATTTCTCGGGCATACCGGGTTTTCCTAACTATGAACCATATCTCCAAGATGAAAGATATTCCCAGGCTCTAACTTTTTATGGAAATGGTGATTCAACTTTTTGTCACATCATATTTGTTTTTGCATTTGTGACAAAACTCAACATACTTCATAGGGATAATGTGATGCAAATCTTTGCTCATTTTTCGAAAATTAAGGCTTGGACATGGCTTTGTGGTCTTCATGATAAATGCATTACCTCCCATGGAGATTTGTGTGCTATGATTTTTGAGAGGTGGCATGATGGTGAGGGAGATATGATGAAGGTTGTAGAAAGGACCGTCACCTACCTAAATGAGATAAAGGAGCCCATGTGTTCCTTTGTAGATAAGGACACTCAAGATGATCCTATTGAAGAGCTTCAGGAGGAGCCCTTGATTGAACACATTGTTGAAGACTCTCCTCATGTCACCATAACTGAAAACATTGAAGATTTGAGGTATTCTCAAGTGTGTTGCAATGCTGATATTTTTCCATAAATCCCTCTAGAGGAACCCACTCAACAACACATCCTAAGTGATCCCATTGAGTATGTTCAAAAAGTTTCCTTGATTGAAGATAGTATTGAAGATCCTTTTCATGATATCATAACAGAAGCCTATAAAAAAACTTATGATAAGATCAGTATGGTGTGTGATGACACTAGACCTTATTCTCCATATAATGATGACAGTCTGGAAGGTTTACTGTCTTATGACCTTTTTTCTGAAGAGGATGAGTATGAAAATAAGGACAAGTATAACTTGGAGCATGACACAAGTGATGAAGAATCCCTTATCTTCGACAAAGATATTGATGAGGAGTCCTAGACATTCATGGAAAATCCAGTCTATGACATGAATAAAGAGGAAAATAATGAACCAAAAACTTTTGATGGTTTTGTTGATTCTCCTCTCTATGGCATATCTAAAGGAGAGAGCATGGACCTTGTGGCCTTGGGAAACTTTGATATGGAAAAGGAGCTTACAGTTTATCCATATGATCAGTCTGAGCCATATATCAGTAATGAGGACAAAGAGAACTTGATATCGGAACTTGATATCAGCAATGGGGAATCCATCACATATGACCTAGATGGGAGTGATGACTATTGGAATTTAATAGATAATCCAACTTGTGAAAATCTTATTAAGAATTCCATCCATGGTATGTCCAGCAAGGGGAGTGTCTATTCAAAAAATTGTGGAAGTCCAATCTACGATACATCCATAGAGGGGAGCATGGATCTAGATAGTTGGGAAAATCTTAGTATGGAAGAGGAGCATTTAGAACCTTCACATGGTCATTTAGAGCATATCATGCAAAGCCGCAGAAAGGTATTAGTAATGAAGACATTGAGAAGCAGTGTTGTGAAAAGAAATTATCGATACCATAAATTATGAAGCAAGTAGTCGAGCTCCTGTGAAAAAATAAAAATTAATTACCAATGAAAAAAACTACTTAGAGAAGATGATGTTAATCATAAATTTTAAAAATATAAATTTTTAAATCATGTAAATAAATAATAACATTATTATAGTTTAGTATCCATAAATTAAATCAATATCTTTGAAAAATCTTTTTAAATTTTATTATTATCATTATTATTTTGAGAAATATTTTTCAAAAATTATATATAAGTAAATAATTATGTCCATCAATGTTTATGTCTTAGAATTTTGGGGTGGGATATCATTTATGATTTTTTTTAAGGTCTATAGACAAGAATTATATCTAAATTTATTATATAAGTTTATACAATTCTAAAAATATAAATAAAGTATAAAAAACAATTCCGGTGGTGAGTGCACTTTGTGGTAGTTGGAAAAAAATAAAAATAAAAATAAAAAATTAGCTTTATTTAACAAGTCAAGCTAATGTGCACAAGGTTTAGTCAAACTCCATTTTAGGTAAAAGTAATGTGTGACTCTTATGATAGTGGAAAGTCTCTTAATACGATTCTCTAAACTCTTAATAAATTCATCTGAACTCATGTGATAAAGCATAATAATTGTCACATATTTTAGGAAAAAACATTATCTATATGTCAAATATATATTGTACACTTCAAAATTTGTAATTAACCAGCATAGATCCATCTTAAAGGTGGCTTTACCAAGCTGATAGGGATCAAATCTCTCAAGGTGCAAACCCTTTCCCCTCTATCAAATCCAATACTCTCCCATTTTGTTGTTAAAATCACATAATGTGTAGTTGAAAGGTAGGTTGCCATGGATTATCATGCTACAGGGTATCGCTGCACATTATGATGATACACTGATGGGCATCACTTCATTATTTGATTGTGCAAGTAATATTTATGGAAATTAATATCATATTAATATGGAACTTTATTAATACTCTTATTACCTGTGCAAATCAACTTGTTACCTGCGCAAATTAACTCCATATCTCCACAAATTAATTGTTGCAGTGGATGGTGCATGTATTTATGCATATTCTTATAGTATCTAGAAGCATCGTAAATGATAATATTGTTGCAGTGATCAGAAGCGAAGGTAATGTTTGTATTAGGTCATTAATTATCTGTGTCCCCACGTATTAATCCATATTGTTGCAGTCTATGTATCCATTGAAAATGATAATATTGTTGTAGTGAATTGACAGGTAATATTTGTATCATGTCTTTAATGATCAATTATTTGGATAGATCAAATATTATTTTCATTACATAGTTGGTTGATATATTTTTCAGTGGAACAAATAGAGAAGTGATATATTATTTGGAGGTTTCCATTACATAGTTGGTCGATATATTTTTTAGTGCAACAAATGGAGACTAATATATTATTTGCAGGTTTTTTTTGTCTATGCGTGCAAATGGAGAATACGTTTAAAATATTTAAAAAAAATCCTAACTCGAGTTCCCACATGATAGTAATGTTTAAATATGGTTATAATATTTGAATGTTATAATATTTATGGTTTTAAATATTAAGTTGTTATTCCAAGGGATTTAAGACAAAGGATTTAGACGAGATTTCATTGTATTTGTATATCATGGTGATGAGTGAATGATAAAAGTTTGAGTAGTTGGTGTGATAGAGTGTCTTGAATTTGAGAACTCTAAGTGAAGCATGTATTAATTATTGCCCATTATTTATAATAAAAAGAAAAATTTTAAAATCAAAAAATATTTTTCAAAGTTTGAAAAATCACCAAAATACTACTACCACTTGAATATATTTTGAAAAGTTTGAAAAGATCCAAAACAATGATTAATGTGGTTTAGTTAGAATCTCTATTTTTTTTTTAATTTAGCTTTAAGCTGATAATGTTAATGCCATGTTATTTTTTAAAATGTTATAATGTGAAAATGATAAGAGCATAACCTTATTAATGATATATAATGATGAGAAAAAAAAAGTGGTAACAAGTATGTGAAAAACAAACACTAGTTGGATTTATTGATAAAGAAAAACAACATTGTCTTGAAACAACATTCAATTTTTCAAGATAGCGTATACAATTAATAATAGATTTAAAAACAAATATTGTCTTAGTTAAAAATAAAATATTCGGAAATCATAGTTTGCTTACCATCTAGCTCTTTGAAATGTTCTTAAACCACATTATTATTATTAGGGAACCATATTTGATTAACGAATAATATTAAACCATATGAAGCTAATATTAAACTCAGATTTAAAATTTTGATTTAATATTAATTTTTTTAACTTAACACTCTAAGAGTTTTATGTTTTAAGGTTAAAACAAAGATTGTGGTTGATGTAATTTTTTTTTTGCTAAATAATTAATAAGAACATCAATGAATAGATTGTAATTGTAATAATACACATTTTGTTGAGATTAATATTTTATTTTTAATTTGGTTTAAAGTGAGGAAGGAGTTACACATCCTCCCAATGAAACTATACAAGCATAGATCCATCTTAAAGGTGGCTCTACCAAGCAATGAGAGGGATCAAATATCTCGAGGTGCAAACCCTTTCCCTTCTATCAAATCCAATACTTACCCATTTTGTCCTTCAAATCACGTCTTCAACATAATATGTGTAGTTGTAAGGAAGACCTTGACATGGATTATCATTCTGTCGGGTATGCCTGCACATTATTGCACACTGCCATGGATGATACACGAAGGGGTACCACTTCATATATTTGATTGTGCATGTAATATTTGTGGTAATTAATATCATATTGTTATGGCACTGTATTAATACTCTTATTACCTATGAATCAATTTGTTAAGTGGGAAAATTAGTTCCATATCCCCACTTTATGCATATTCTTGTAGTCTATGCAAGCATAAGAATTGGTAATGTTGTTGCAATCGAGAGGGAAGGTAATGTCTGTATTAGGTCATTAATTATTTGTATACCCATGCATCCACTAAAAATGATATTGATAATATTGTTGCACTGAACTCCTACGTAATATTTGTATCATATGATTAATAATCAATTGCGTGGATAGCTCAAGTATTATTTGCATTACATTGATATATTTTGTTTGGATTACAATATTATGTACATAACACATGTATTATTTACATTACATAGTTGGTTTATATATTTTTCCGTGCAAGAAATGAAAAATTGATATATTATTTGCACGTATCTTTTTTAAACCGTTTTAAACAACCTTAACTCTAGTTTCTACATGATAGTAATGTTTGAAAATGATTATAATATTTGAATGTTGTTATTACAAGGGTTTTAAGAGAAAGTATTTAGATGAGATTTCACTATTTTTGTATATGATTGTGATGAGTGAATGATAAGAGGCTCACTAGTTAGTGTGATAGAGTGACTTGAAATGTGAAATTTTAGAACTCTAGGGTGAAATGTATTAATTATTGCACATGATTTACAATAACAATCGATATTTATAAATAAAAAATTATTATTAAAAGTTTGAAAAATAACTACAATACTACTACCTCTTAAATATATTTTGAAAAGTTTGAAAATATCCAAAAAATTATTAATGTGGTTTAGTTAGAATCTCATTATTAAATTTAACCCAAGGCAATTTTTTTTTATAGCTTTAAACTATATTTTTAATGCGATGTTACTTGTTAAAATGGTATAATGTGAAAATGACAACCTCTTCAAATTTTACTTGTACATATAATATTTTAATAAGAGCATAATATTATTAATGATATGTAATTATGAGAAAAAAAATGGTAACAACTATGTGAAAAACAAACATTCATTGAATTTATTAAAAAAAGAAAACAACATTGTCTTAAAACAATAATCATTTTTTTCAAAGAAAATAAATTTATGCATGAATCATAACTCAGAGTTTAATTCCTGCAAATAAAATTAATAATAGATTTGAAAACAAATATTATGACCATAGTCTGTTTAGTGTTTAACCATATTTAAAGTTATTAAACCATATTATTATTATTAAGGAAATATATTTGGTAAATGAATAATATGAAACCATAAGAAGAGAATATTAAACTTAAAGAAAAAATATTATATTTAAAAACTTAATTTAATATTTTTTTTAAACTTAACAATATAAGAGTTTTACTTTTTAAAAGAAAGATAAAATAAAGATGTGGTTGATGAAAATTTGTTGATGGAAAATATTTAACAACAACATTAATGAATATATTGTAATTGTAATAGTAAAGATTTAGTTTGGGTTAACCAAAATTATCACATTAATCATGATGAAAACTATAATAGTAATTGTCTTTAATACCTTGAGATTTCTTTATGAGAAAGAAAACTTATGCGATTTTTTTAAAGAAATTTTTTATGCGATTTAGTTAGTTTTAAAATAAAACTTTATGCATGTTGATGAAATGTGAACCTCAAGAGGCTTCATATATGAATTTATAATTGGCTCTATTTTTCTATTATGTTTGGATATTTATTTTATTTTTATCAAGCCTACCAATTTTTGGGTGTATTCAAATTATTTGCTTTTATTTTTTATTTGTATCTGAGCTAAGTATAAGCTGATTATAAGCACAGAAGGAGTTATACATCCTCCCCTAATGGGATGTAGAATTAATAAAAAAGAAAATTAGATTTAAAATGTTGATTTAATATATATTTTTTAAACTTAACAATATGATGACAATTTCATTTTGTTAAATAATCAATAAAAACATAAATGAATAGAAAGTAATTGTAACAATAAATATTTGGTCTAGGTTAATATTTCATTTTTAATTTAGGTTAAAATAAATTATCACATTAATCATTAAAAAATAATAATAGTAATTGTGTTTAATATAGTGATATTTATTTATCTAAAAGAAAGTTTCCCAAAAAATTTTAAAGAAAAAATTTATGTGATTTAGTTAGTTTAAAATAAAAGCTTAAGTATATTGAGGAAATGTGATACTCAGCAAACTTCATATATGAATTTATAATTGGCTTTATTTTTTTTATTATGTTTTGATATTTATTTTATTTTTATCAAGCCCACTAATTTTTTGGCATATATATATTGAGTAGACTATAAGTTATAAGCACGGAAGGAGTTACACATCCTACCTCTACTGGGCTGTAGAATGCCCCGCAATGAAGCTAATATTAAATTTAAAGAAGAATATTAGATTTAAATACTTGATTTAATATTTATTTTTTAAACTTAACAATATAAGTCTTTTCTGTTTTAAATGAAAGTTAAAACAAAGATTGTCATTGATGCAAATTTCATTTTGTTAAATAATTAATAAGAACATAAATGAATAAATTGTAATTGTAATAATAAATATTTGGTTTGAGTTAATATTTCATTTTTAATTCAGGTTAACAAAAATTATCACATTAATAATTTGAAAAAAAAATAATAGTAATTGTGTTTAATATCGTGAGATTTCTTTATCACAAAGAAAGTTTATGCAATTTTTTTTAAAGAGAAAGTTTATGTGATTTAGTTAGTTTAAAATGAAAGCTTAAGCATGTTGAGGAAATGTGAACCTCGATAGGCTTTATATATGAATTTATAATTGGCTTTGTTTTTTTATGTTTTTTATATTTATTTTTCAACTAATTTTTTTGCATAGTCAATTTTTTTCTATTTTTATTTGAGGAGACTATAATCCCATTATAAGCACCAAAGGAGTTACACATCCTCCCCTACTAAGCTATAGAATGCGCCTCTCATCCCAATAATTTCAAAAAAATAAAAAACAAATTAGTTAACATTTTCGAGTTAATGATAGTTGGAGAAATTAAAGTTCAACTTCAACTATTCAATTATTAGATAAACTACTAGATTAATAGATACAACTATGAGCTTAACTCCATTGATGATACAACTATTAGCTTATTGTCAATTCCAATCATGGCTTGTACTTGAACTAACTTGTAAATTAACTATTAGATACAACTATTAGTTGGAAAATTTGAACTTTAAGTTCAACTATTCCATAGTTAAATACAACTATTGGATTATTCGATTAATAGATACACCTATGAGCTGATGATACAACTATTAACTTAATTTCAGCTCCAATCATGACTTTATTATTAGCTTAAGTCCAATGATTCCACAACTATTAGCTTAACTTCAACTCTAATCACTATTATATTTGATAATTATTATCTTAATTATTAGATAGAAATATTAACTTAACTCGAATGGTTTTACAACTATTAGCTTAACTTTAACTCTAATATCTGGCTCGAACTCCTAATAAACTCCCCCATATGGTATTTGGCCATCTACCTAATTACGTGGATAGTCGTATATATCTTAGCTTAGTTAGCTTAGTTAACATGTCATGAGTATAGTTCGTGATAGTTGGAAATATTAAAATTCAACTTCAACTATTCAATAATTAGACAAAACTATGAGGTTAAGTCCATTGATGATACAACTATTAGATGGAAAAATTAAACTTCAGCTTCAACTATTCGATTATTAAATACAATTATTGGATTAATATATACAACAACGGGCTTCACTCTATTGATGATAAAAGTAAACTTAACTGTAATTGTTGATATATTAACTTTTAAATTAACTATTAGATACAAGTATTATCTTAACTCCAATGATTCTACAACTATTAGCTTAACTTCAATTGTAATCATGGTTATATTGCATAACTATTAGCTTAACTAGTAGATACAAATATTACCTTACCTCTAATGATTCTACAACTATTAGCTTAACTTTAACTCAAAACTCTTAAGACTTAGTATAAGTACATTTGGCATGTAGGAGTCCAACTAATATGCACTCATAATAGTAGAAGTGCTAATAAAATATTTTGAACTCCTAATAAACTCCTACGATTGTGCATCTAGCTAATTACATTGATATGCATTTATAACTTAGAATTTTGGGTTAGACTACCATCTATGGTTTTTCATCTATGGATGAGAATGAGACAAGTGTAGTGTCCAGATTGATTTTATGGGCTTCATTTAAAATTCATAATTAACAATTTCAAAAAAATAAAAAATAAAAACTTAGTTAACATGTTTAGTGATAGTTGAAAAAATTAAACTTCAACTTCAACTTGGTAATCATGATGATGCAAAATTTTTACATTATTACATACAACTATTATATTAACTAGCATAGATCCAAATCCTGGGCTCTATCAAGCACCAAGAGGGATCAAATCTCCCAAGATGCAAATCTCTTCTCACGTAAGTATTGCACTCATAAAAGTTTATAATGAACTTGCTATATAATAAGTCAAAGTTACACCAAACTAAATAAAATAGAAATAGAAATAAACTTAAATTTATATAAATTCATCCTTAAAAATAAAATGAAACCAACAATATACTTAGAATATATTATATAACTAAATTACTTTTATATGATTAATTATATAACTATATCAAAATCTATATTCATGGATTAATGATCATGATAAGTATTTACTATATATAATTAATATTTAATTGATTTTGATGTATATAATTGATTTTTGTGTACATAATTGCACTATACAATTAGAAGAATTTATTTGAAACATTACATTCACTGAGTTAGAGTAAACATGACCATGATGGAATTTTAGTGTTAAAACTAAAATAATATACGAGATTTATATATATAGATAGATAGGAAGGATTTTACTAAGAACCTTTTGATATTTAGCATAACATCCTATTAATTAGCCAAAGTCCACTATACACAATTGCACGGAATTACAAAGAATTAAGAACAACAAAAATAAAATAAAACTAAATATCTTAAATTCTCAAATATTTTCCAATTAATACCAATGATTTATAAACATAAAATCAAACATCAACCAATGTACAAATCAATAAATAAATGAAACATTTTAAATTTCCAAAGTCTTCAAACTAATCAACCATCCCATATTAAATATTTATATCAACCCTCCGATATTAAAGATTTATTTTTCCCATAATGTTTTAGTCCTTAAACAATACAAATCAATAAATAAATGAAACATTTTAAATTTTGAAAGTCTTCAAACCAATGAACCATTGATATTAAAGATTTATTTTTCCCATAAGGTTTTAGTCGGTAAACCGTAGCCATTTATTTATTTCTTATTTTCACTTTCCTCCAATAAAAAAGAGGAAATCCAAAACAAAAAAACCAGACATTGTATGTATGCCCAGAACAATTATGTATGCCGAGACATTTGATTATTAAATACAATTATTGGATTAATATATATAACAATGGGTTTCACTCTATTGATGATACAAGTATACTTAAGTGTAATTGTTGATATGTTAACTTTTAAATTAACTATTAGATACAAGTATTATCTTAATTCCAATTATTCTACAACTATTAGCTTAACTTCAATTGTAATCATAGTTATATTGCATAACTATTAGCTTAATTAGTAAATACAAATATTACCTTAACTCTAATGATTCTACAACTATTAGCTTAACTCTAAATCTAACCGCTTAAGGCTTACAACTAATGTGCACTGCTAATAAAATATTTTGGACTCCTAATAAACTCCTACCATTGTGCATCTAGCTAATTACATTGATATACATTTATATCTTAGAATTTTTGGGTAGACTACCATCTATGTTTTTCATCTATGGACAAGAATGAGACAAGTGTAGTGTCAAGATTGATTTTATGGGCTTCATTTAAAATTCATAATTAACAATTTCAAAAAAATAAAAAATATAAACTTAGTAACCATGTTTAGTGATAGTTGAAAAAATTAAACTTCAACTTGGTAATCATGATGATGTACAATTATTACATTATTACATACAAGTATTATATTAACTCCAATGATGATACAACTTTAGCTTAACTTCAACTCCAATTATACTTCAATTAAGATTTTAATGTTGAACTATAATAGCTGATATATTAACTTTTAAATTGACTATTAGATACAACTATTAGCTTAAATCCAATGATTATACAACTATTACCTTAACTTCAATTGTATTAAATCTAATAATTATACAATTATTACCTTAACTTCAATTATATTTCCTTAACTTCAATTGTATTAAATCCAATAATTATACAATTATTACCTTAACTTAACTTCAATTGTAATAGTAATATTAAATTAACAAGCTACCAGACATCATACGGAAACATTGAATTATATATAGGATTATAGGATCGATTATATAAAGGAAAAATGATTTTTTTTTAACCGTTGATTTTAACGGTCATGCAATTTCAGTTTGAGCAGCGAATCTTTTAAGAAGTAGACTAAGCGCGTAACGTTTTCGCTTTTCTACCGTTAAACGGTCATTGCAGATTCAGCTTGAGCAGCCAATATATCATCTAATTTTAGCGGTCACTCCATTCTCCATTCTTTTGATATATAAATGGAAGCAGAAGGGCGACAATTATTAGCTGAATTGGACGCGGTTCTAATAGATTTTGGGGAACCTGAACAATGGGAGGACAAAATACTTTCTAGTGAACTCCAACAGACAACACGCCGAAGTTATGAGATAGAGCTTAGGACACGCCGATTTATGTCGAGTCCAGTTAATGTGGATTTATACGAATTACAATTAATCTCGAGTCTAAATAATGTCGAGTTATTACAGAGATTAGAAGAACTTGAGGAACGACATCTAGTATTCATTGATGCAGAATGGCGAGCACGATGGCCAGCAGATGACGAAGCAGAACGAGCAGAAGAAGAAGAAGCAGAACAGGAAGCACGAATGCCTCAATATTTCAGACGACCATATAAGAGATAACAACACCATTACTTCATCCTGCTCAATTTGCCACAACGATTATGTATTGGGAGAGGAGGCGGGTCAGCTTTATTGCGGACACATACACCACCAGAATTGCATCTGGCCGTGGATGAACTTGAATGACAGTTGTTCCATCTGCCGTCGACCATTTCAGTAGTGGTATTACTTTATAATGAATTTTGAAGGCTCTTCATATCTGTTGCGATATGGAATACTGATTCTTTCTTATTCTTTCTGTGATTCTTTCCTATCCTATCTTGTAGATGGATGTTTCCTATCTTTTTAGGATATGCAGCTTGGTTATACAACTTGATTATATAAAAAAAAAAATTACTATTTACAAAAGAAATTTATAGAAAGTTCTTATAAAGTTCTTATAGATTCTATTTATAAGATACGCTTGCAGCTATCTTCTATGGATTTTTGCACAACATGCACTCAACAACCTGAAAAATAGCTCATGTTTACAATAACTAGATCTCTAGCAGCTACACCGTACCACAGGGTTAGAATTTGAATTTGATGGGAAAAATGCTTATCATGGACTATTTTGTTCATAGGTTTTTCACTAAAATTTATTTTGAATAATAAACTTTTATTAAATTTTTTTAAAGGCCAAAAGTTGTACATCAAATGTTCTTTTGGAAAAGTGGTTATATAGCAAAAGATTTCAAAGAACTCTAAACAGAATTTTGGGCTACATTTTACAGCTAATCATTAAGCCTAAGGCCTTTTTAAAGGGGACCGTAGCTCTGGAGGCTTCTCTGTCGAGAGCCTCTCAGGAGCTGCCCTATGTCATTAATTTTATGTAAGAAAGGTATAAATGTAATGGTGAAATCTGCTCATATCATTAGGAATTACATATGCTTTAAAAACTGTAATCCAGGCAGAAGGATAGGCTGTAAGGGGACGCGCCCTGTCTCGTGGTTTACCTCGAGACCTCTAGCATTTATGAATGTGGACAAACTGAACCCCATCTATATATATAAAACCGAATCCTCTTATTGTTTTGGGCACGTTCACATGGCGACTAATTCTTCCGGACGTAGGCGCGTTCTAAACAAACAAAAGTCAAGAGGGTGGTGTGGCATTGCTTTCCGTCAAAAGTCAAGAGGGTGTTGTGGCACATGGGTTAATACTCTAATGTAACCTTTTCCCAAGTGTTTCATCTCTTGCCTTCTTATCTTATCTTCCATAGGAGATGTGTGGTAGGCACTAGGCTGCTTGTTTGCTAGCGCTTTTCTCCATAGCTTTATGATAATGTGCATGGTGCTGAACATCCTTTATTAGTTGAATTGCCTTCATCCTTTATTAGTTGAATTTCCTTTTTCCTGCTGTTGAGAGGCCTGCAATATAGTATTTATCAGCATGGCTTATAAATTATTTAGAATTTAGTGCATAGAGTCAATCCTACATTTCAAAGTACTGATTGCTTGAAGGCCTGTGCAAGAAGATGAGGGACCTTTTTGGCCCGTTAGATGCAATAGAAACCTGAAAAATCAGGCATCCCTCAACTTACTTAGATTTTTTGAGATACTTATACAAAATATCTTGCATTGAGTAAAAAACATGAAATGTAGGAAATTGAATCACCTTTCCAAATATATAACTTTTATGTATCGAAAATTTTCATAGCTATGTCAAATTTCATTTTTCCTAACAGGCACTTTTTATTTTTCAGGGAAATTATAAGGTATATGTTTTTGTGGGTGCAGCCTTTGAAGGCCTAAATGATCGAATCAAGCTACAAAAATTGACATCCATGTAGATAACCCATAGCACTAGTGCGGCATTATTTTTTGAAAATTAAATTAGTAATTTTATAATATTTTTATAATTGTCTAAGTGAGAAAACCTCGAAAATGGTACGTGTTTTGTGGGTGCAGCCTTTGAAGGTCTTAATGGAAAAATCATGAAATGGGGTTTTGATAGAACGTAGAGGTTAGTGTCTACTTGTGCACCATACAATTTTTGTTTGAAGTGATCAAGAATTGAAAAAGTTATAGAAGAAACACTAACAGTGTGTTTCACGAGTTAAGGAGGTAGGAGAGAAAAGAATTTGGAGAAAAATATGAAAAATTAATAATTTTAAATAAAAGTTACATATTTGGAATTTGTAAAAAAAACCATATTTGTGTTTAAGATTTTGTCAAAAATGATTGTGTGTAGCATACTGTAAAGAGTGGTTAAACACATGTTTCTTCAGAAACTGGAAGAAACACCCAATTAGCTTTGGTTCATGATTACAATAGCACAGGTTTGGTATTACCGAAGCAAACACCAAACCATACACATAGGATTAAGGTTGACATGTGACCAAGTGATTCGGATTGGTTTTGACTCTAAAAAACATGGCGCATTTTATTTGAATTCAAAAAAATATTCCCGCTCATAGAATTTTGAAACGCGCTCGCGTTATAGTGAGCAAAAACGCGCTAGCGTTATAGTGAACCAAAACGAGCACGCGTTATTGAAAACATAAAAAATATTTTTTAATAATTCAGAGTGGGTAGGAAAGACTTTGGTTAATGTTTTAGAAGGGGTGGGGAAGGATCAAGGGAAACT
>LPNX010219112.1:0-22612 GCA_001517045.1 Pseudotsuga menziesii
TATTGCCTGCTTTTTCAGTGTTTTAAGGCACATAGGAAAGCAAGACTAGGTGAGGTCAATCAGCTTTGTTGCCTCTTCCTCCTCCACTCTTTCCTCCATGCAAAAGCATGTATGAGCTGATATTTGACCACTCTTTAGCTTGCCCATGCACCCTTGGTAATTCGTGGGGTCCTTGATAGATTTGGGATCAGCTTTTTACACCTATGGGGGATTTGCCTATTTTGGGTAAGCCTGCTTTATGCTAGATTTGGATGCTTCCTTATGCATTCAATTTGCTCATGTATTCTATATATTCAGCAGCCTATGTTATTATAGGGTTGGCTATTGTACACTCAGTTAATATAATTTTGTGTTACAGCTCCATATTCAGTCTCCATTGTTGATAATTTTGCATGATCAATTGTTAATTGCTGTGAGTGAAATTAATCTACTGCAGGACTGAATTTCTACATTAAAAGCTTATCAAAATGAATTATGGGATTTACTTAAATGTTTTAATGCATTTAACATTGTATCGATTCCAAAACTCAAGAATGCAGCAGCTGACTTGTTGGCCGCCTCAACTGCGAGGCTTGTGCCCTCTCATAATTGGTGCTTCGTTGAATTGATTTTCAGGCCTTTAGTTCCAGATATGATTACCAATCTATGAGTTTTTGATGATGATCAGCAGATTATAGAATGATTGACAAATGACAAGGCTTTCAAAAGGGCGATTATTGATGATGAAGAACATCAGGCTGAGCTAAAATTTGATAATTTTATTCCTAAGGGAGTCAGGACTTTAGAATGGATGTTTGATTTAAATGAGAAATTTAGAAGACCAACAAATGTGAAGACTCATAGCTCGTCTCTACAGTTCGAGTTGATTCATTTGGGGACTAAGATTGAGCCTAAATATGTGAATTTGGGAAAATGCTGCTCCCCAGCTGAAAGGGATAGGTTCATCATTCTTTTCAAGCAATACAAAGATGTTTTTTCCTGGACACATGAATATTTGAAGACATATGACACCAATATTACCCAGCATGTTATCCCCATCAAATCTAGAATCAAACCTTATCAGCAACCTTTAAGGAAAATGCATCCAAAATTAGAACCTTTAGTCTAGAGTGAAGTTAAGGAACTATTGGATGCTAGAATTATCTTCAAGGTTAGACACTTGGAATGGGTTTCAAATCTGGTATCGGTGAGGAAGAAATATGGAGAAATAAGGTTATGTGTGGATTTTAGAAACTTAAATCGCGCTTCAGATAAAGACAATTATCCTGTTCCACCCATGGAGCAGATATTGCAAATGGTTTCAGGTTCTGAACTATTCTCTTTATTAGATGGATTCTCAGGCTACAATCAAGTATTAGTAGTTGGAGAAGACAGACTAAAAATGACATTCAGGACCAGGTGGGGAACTTTTGCTTACAGAAGGATGCCCTTTGGACTCATAAACGCTGGAGATACTTTCTAGAGGGCTATGGACATAGCTTTCCGCAGCTTGATTGGCCGCAGTGCTGTAGTATACCTTGATGACATCATGATATTCTCAAATAAAAGAGAGGAACACACATTTCATCTAAAGCAGATTTTTGAACGCTGCCGAAAATATGGTATCTCACTAAACCCCAAGAAGTGCGTGTTTGCTGTTACAAAAGGTAAGTTTTTGGGTCACGTGGTTTCTAAGAAGGGGATCTCCATAGACCTAGAAAGGATCAAATCCATCGAACATATTCCCTTACCCCATAATAAAGACGGCATGCAATAATTTATGGGGACAATAAACTTTGTGCGAAGGTTTGTGCCAGATTTCACTCAAATTGTTAAACCTTTGCAGCAAATGGTAAAGAAAAGTGTACAATTCAAGTGGAATGATGTAGAGAAGAACACATTTACTAAAATTAAAGTAGCTGTTGTGCATGCACCCTCCCTAAAAAGTCTGAATTTTGATAAATATTTTATTCTGTACACTTTTGCATCTGATGATGCACTAGTAGCTATGCCTACCCAGAAGGAAGATGGGGGAGATGAGTTCCCCATATCATTTATGAGCACTGGTCTGCAAGGGGCTAAATTGAATTACCCAGCTATGGATAAACAAGCTTACACAGTGTTCAAAGCGGTGAAACAATTCAGACCCTATATACTGAAGAACCGAACAAAGGTAATAGTTCCACACCCAGCTTTGAGGTCTCTTTTTGTAAAAAAGGAGCTAGGAGAAAGGAGAGGCAACTGGGTAACAACTCTATAGGAGTATGACCTCAAATTCAAGCCAGCCTCCATAGTCAAAGGGAAAGGATTGTGCAAACTGATGACTGAAATTAAAGACAATGAAGAACATGACTGGGAAGGCGAAGCTGAGTTACATTTGATGGCATCTATAATTTGAGTCACACACTTATCACGCAGTTCAATAATATTCTCCACAATTTAATGTTCTTTAATGGCATCTATACCACTTCTATGTGCATTGTTGTTTACAACATCTTCCACACATTTAAATAATGTCATTCCTTGGCTGGTTATATGCTGTTTAAAAATATTTGCAAAAGGTTCCAAGCCTTTAGGGATTCTATAGAACAACCTGCACATCCTTGAAAGATTGTCTTTCTTCTCACCCCTAAGCAAAGCATGGCAACCCGAATATTCATTTTCTTAAAGTCAAGTTTCATAACGGGCGAGAATTTCATTTTGTACTTTCTCTAATAAATTTTGCTCGGAGCTACAGTGCAAATAATGATCAACTCTTTCTTTTTCATGTCTCAAACATTCTTCATATTCTGGATAATAATCCTTAAAAATACATGAAGCAGCCTTTCTAGAATAGTAAGCTTCAATATATTCCAACATGGCAACTTCAAAGTTGTCCTCGTAGAAATTCAAGGGAAAATCGGTGTCGATTCAAATTGAATTTTACGATGCTCTGTTAGACTACAATTTTATCATGGGTAGTAATTGGTTCTATGCTATCAAGGATGTTGCCTCATCTGTGTTTCAAATAGTCCAATTCCCATTTCATGGAAAGATTGTCACAATTCACCAATTATATTTTTGTTCCCTTGACATGAGTTCGAATAATGTCCTGTTTTTAACTTCTACAACCCTGCACTAGCTAATCCCCCTAGTCATACCGCATTTGTGAACATGATATCCTCTAAGAGTCATGACACTTTAGATAAAGGAAAATCAAGTGATTCGGCATCGTTACCCTTTTCAAAGAAAGTTACTAGGTTATCCAGTCTACCAATGACCCCACCATTAATGATCATCTTTTGGTGGAATCCAACCCTTACTACATACCATATTGATTATATCCCCCCATCTCTAGATTATATTTTTCAAGCTCTTCATGAATCAATCATGGAATTCATGTCTTTAGAATAGATGCCCTCGAAAGACCATCACTATCGATCCTCTTTCCTTCATAGTTACCATATGGTAGAATACAATTTTGAAACAATGATTTCTTTTGATGTTGTAACTACCTCTCAGTAACTGGTACTCATCCACAATGTTGAGTTCGAGGGTAATCCGAGTAATATTATCAATATCATTCTGGTCGACATATCAGTGAAGCTGAGAGTTGTAGAAATATTCATGTAGGCAAAAATTCTTCTGCTTCAGAGCTTAGGCCTTATACGATCCTTTTCAAGGAATTCAAAGACATTTTTTCTTGGATGTATGAAGAAATCCTAGGGATAGATCCTTTGTTTGTGATTCACGATATTAGGAATTACCCTGATGCTAAACCGGTCCGTCAAAAGTTACGTCAGGTTCATCCACAGAAAACAACATCCGTTAAGGAAGAAATTGAGAAAATTATTAAGGTTGGGTTAATCTACCTTGTACCATTGACAAAATGGGTTTCTAATATTGTCCCCGTTAACAATTAACATCGAACAATTAGGGTTTGGATCGATTTTCGAGACCTCAATAGGGCTTGTCCGAAGGACAATTTCCCTACTCCTTACATCAATCAAATCATCGATAACTATGCCAGAAGCCTCATCTTTTCATTCTTGGATGGATTTTTAGGCTATAATCATATAGATATACTCCCATCTAATCAACATAAAACAACCTTCATTTTCCCACGGGGGACCTTTTCCTATAGGAAGTTACCTTTTTGGCTTAAAGAACCCTGGTGCTACCTTCAAATGCACTATGTCTTACACTTTCCATGGCATCAAACACATTGTGGAACCTTTCCTTGATGATTTTCTTGTCTACTTGCAACATTAGGATCATCATGTTAACCATCTGAGCGCCATTTTTCTCAGATGTCTCCATTACAACATACGGTTGAATCCATGTAAGTGTGTTTTTTGTGTCAATATTGGAATATTGCTTGTCTTCATCGTTTCCAAGGATGGCATCCATATAGAACCACTAAAAATTGAATCCATCTTGGCCCTACCCCTGCCTACAAACGTTACTAAACTTCAAATTTTGCAAGGGAAGGAAAACTTTTTGCATCGGTTCGTCTATAACTACGCTGAAAAGACCCATGGTTTCATGTGTCTATCAAAAAAGAGCACACCCTTTGTTTGGGATGACCTTGCACATCATGAATCCAACACTCTGAAACATGCCATTATGAATGCATCGGTACTACAACCACCTGATTATTCCAAGGATTACTCCTTGTATGTGGCTATGTCCTTAACCACCATTGGCACTGTACTAGTTCAAACATATGTACATGACCATGAACATGTGATTTAGTACCTTAGTAAGAATCTTCTCGACTCTGAAACTCATTATTCACATGTGGAGAAGTTAGCTCTAGCCACATTCATCACAGTCTAGAAATTTCGTCACTACATCCTGCTCCACACCACCACTGTGTATGCATACTCCAATCCCATGTATTACATCTTAACTCATCAAGTTCTTGGGAATATTCTTGTTGGATTGTTATTCTCTAGGAATTCAAGTTGGAATTTTCCAAATCCAATTCAAAGAAGTCTCTTGTCTTCGCAAAACTCATGTGTGACCTTCCCTGTATCACTGAGGATACTCAACAATTTGATTCATTTCCAGATGAATCACCGTTCCTCATTAGTATGTCTGACCCCTAGTATGGAGACTTGATTCTCTATCTCTAGACTCAACACTTCCAGCCTAACGCAACTCAAGAAGAATGATGTCATATTCTTCATCACGCCAAGTACTATCTTATTGTCAATGATACATCGTACTGTCGTGGTGTTGATGCAATCTTGTGGCACTTCTTAACTCACAAAGAAGCGAAACTATTTTTAAATTATTGTCACTCTGGAGCTTGTGGCGGTCATAATTCTGGGATGGATACTACACAATAAATTTTGCATGCTAGGTACTTTTGTCCATCGATATTCAAATATTGTATGGAGGCCGTAAAAAAATGCCCACCCTAACATCTTTTCACATCCAAAAAGTGCACCCACCCTGCTCCTTTTCATCCCATCATCGCTGTCGGTCTGCTTAAGAAATGGGGAATTGATTCATGCACTGTAAGCTTACCTTAGTCGGGGGCCATGGTTACATTATTGTAGCTATGGATTACTTTACAAAGTGGGATGAGACTATGCCTACATATGTCAAAGACGGAAAAATTGTTGCCCTATTTATTTTCAACCATATTATCGCGAGATTGAGAGTCCGTCAAGCTAATGTGACTGACCATGGTTCACATTTTCAAAATAAAATGATGTTGGAACTAAGTGACAAACTAGTTTTTCGTCATGACAATTCTACACCCTACTACCCGCAATCCCTTCAACACTTGGTCAACTAATCCTTGAGGCTTACCAGCATCCCCTCACACCAGTTGAATATAGTGGGAGCCATACAATCCACCGGATACAACATATTTGCGTGAGTAGTCTGGTTGAAAGCCTTGCTACCTGCTACCTTCTCTATTGTGAAGGCCATGGTCCTTAGAGGTCGGTCTACAATGTATTTTATAGGTATTTTTCATCCCTCGGACCTAGCCTCGACCACATAATACTCATCTATAAGGTTGTCCATGGACATATCTCCACCCTTGGGGCCTGTAATTGACATTGGACTCCCCCTTCGAGATAGTCCGGTCAAGAAATAGATGTTATCAACATCGATATTCAACACATGAGTCCTGACCTGAAAAATTTTGTTGGTATGGATCCCACATTTGGATTAGGTGATCCAATAACCGCACATGGGTCCTCATTCCTGGGACCCTGAAGTATTTTAGGAGCCTGCACTCTTTAAAGGCTCTCACAGTCATGGGATCATTCGTCACTTGGGAATCATGAAGCGCATGCTCTTGTTCTTTGTAAATCACCATCTTGTGAGTCGAATATCTATGGAACACCAATAAGACACCCATTAGATTCCATATCAAGAGGTAAAATTCAAACTTTTTGCTTGGTTTTTGGTTTTTGAGGAGGCCCTCACCGTTGATGCCATTTCCTTTTCAAGGGGTGCATCGGCGCACCTTCTAAAAGGGAGAAGAGCGTGATTCTATGCACACTCTTACCCTTAGGAAACCCTTCCCAAAACAATAAAAAACAAGATAAAAAGTAAAAATTAAACCATGAAAATGAAGAGCTGAGTGTTAGCTATTACCTAGTCGAGACATTTTGATCAAAGGAGGCTTGTAGCTCCCAAAATATCCACAACAAAATCCTCTCTTAAGCACAAGTTTTACCCAAAATTCAATAGTAAAACAAAATGGTTAAAAAAAACTTTACTATTCCACTATTTGTATGTTATTTTTAATATTTTATTGAAAATAATTAGTGGAATAATTAAATATTTAGGGTTTTTCTTCATGTTTTTCTTCATGATTTTCTATAGTTTTCACGATAAAAATGTTCTAACATCACTTTTGGAGATTCCATGGTATTGTTGGACTTTCTCAGCTACAAGTGAGTTTCATTTTGTCTTTTTCACACTCCAGTTTAAGTTGAAAAAGTCCTAAGCACTTTTTATACCTTCGGCGTGCTTGTTAAACAACTAATGAAAAGGTATCGAGTGTTATTTTAGTACTTTTTCAGACTCGTTTATGAAAGAAAGGACCCCCTATAAAGTCAACTTTAAGCTCTTTTAAGACTCTTTAAACATGGAAGGATTTCTAAGTGAGATTGATTCTTTCACGCTTGTAAAAGTATTCAAAAGGTCGTCTATTCGGCGATAGTTTGCCCCTTTTTCGGACTGACTAGACTCACTTACGAAAAATGTACACTCTAGTTTAGTGCAACTACAAGAGTTCTCCTAGGTATTGGTTTATACTTTTTTCGGACCTTTGGGACTAAATCTAAGAAAAAGTTTACCTAGAGTGTAATAACCCAAAATTTCGTAAAAAATTAAAATTTTTAAAGTGACATAAAATGTCTTAAGTCGCAGCTAAGTAACTGCTAGTGGTTAGCAGAAAATGAAACAGTTTAACGAAGGTTAAGAGTTTGTTTCAATAAAAGAAACTGTAACTAAAGGATGTAATCATAAACACCTGTGTTAATTCTATTAATGACTTAACAACTTTATTTTCAACAGAGTTAGAGAAAGGACTTGCATTTAATTGCTGCTAGATATACTGATGATTTACTTTTGTCAAGAAGGTAAGAAATCTTGAGATCGGGGCTTACTTAGTGTTCTGATAACTCAAATGGACTATTGGTTCTTACAGGTTTAGCAGGTAAGCGTAATATCTTGTAGGTGTTTATTTTAAATTACATCGAGAAAAGTACTTTCCTAGCATGTTAAGATGCTAATATAAGAAAAGGTTAATTAAGCTGCTAGTCTCTGAGGAGATAAAGTAAATTTTCTTTCGTTGTTCTAAATTTATGAAAGTATTTATAACTAATACCATATTGACCTTTCATCATAAACATAATCAATGTTTTAAAAAAACAAGATCAAGTTCTTACCAAAGTTCCTTCAGTCGTATGATTATTATCTTTCAAAAGTTTATAGTACATGGTTATTTATCAATTCCCATAGCAAGCATAGAGTTCATGGTTTTGGTTTATGTATACTTCGACTGATTAGTGATCTCGCAACTATTTTTACTTCAATATTCAAAGTGTCCTTATCTTTAAGCATGAACATGTTCCTATGTTTTTCAGTTGTAAAGTTAATAATGAGTGATTAGGCTCTTTATGAGAAATTCTCCAAATAATGTTAGTCTTTATTTTTCTTGAAGACTCCCTCATTTATCAGCATCAAGATTATGTGTTGAGAAGTTTAAGGCTTTTCCAGTTTACAAAAGTCATAAACTATGTCATATCTATTCTCTATTTTCTTTTACTAGTTCTAAAACAATACCAAACTTATTAAACTTGTTTGCAAACATGAATATCTTCTTGGATCAAATAGAAACCAAGTTGTGTTCATAGTATTCAAATTATAACTATAATACAATTAGTATTTCAAGTTATAATAACTATGTTAACTTATAACCTAAGGTAGTATTACCTACCTATCAACTACTATGATGTAGTCGAAATGATGACAAGCAATTCTTATAAGTTTTAATCCTATACTATATTAGTTTCCATGGCATATTATAATCGATGGCATGATTTTTATCATTAGCAATCATATGTTATATGGTATTGGCAATGATAGGTTTTTAAAACATTTTGTGCAGCGCTGAATTAAGGTTTCGACCCACACTTGTTGATATTTTTGGAAGGGAACGTGGATAGGGTCTCCTTCATTCATTGGTTGACTCATAACACTGCAAACCCTACTCCTTTGCATTTTTGGACCGAGGGTTCTTCTCCTTGCTGGATGAGCTATGAGCTCACAGCCATGAGAGGCGTGTAACCTCTATTGTTTGGAATTTCACCTACAATGCTGTAATGTGACTGTTGAGTATCATAGTTTATAGTTTGTGTTCTCCTGTGTGTTGAAGAATACACTGCGAGTGTGGTTGTTGGTTTCTCCAAATAGCCCGAAGCCTGTATTTGTCTTACTCCTGTAACTGCTCACCCATGGCTTCTGCATTGTGAACTTGAGTCGGGTTCTTTGACTTCTCTGTCGTAGAGTTGATTTCAAGGGTTCTTGCCTTTCGGTTTGGTGCCATTGATCTGGTGTGGCCATCTCTTCTCGGTTTCGACTTTCAGTTCATAGGTGAAATTTACCTATCTCAGTTTCTCTTTACATTTAATTATCCTTACTAGGGTTTTTACCATTTATACAAATAGAGTTTAAATAATGTTTTGGTTTGGTTTTGTAGGTTCCTTCTACCAGCTCCAAACTGTGGGTGGAAAAACGAACTCATGCATCACTCTTTTCATGGGCTTCCATTTGGTAAGCCTTGATCCCATTGAGGGTTCTTCCTGCATGCGGTTTTGGTTTATGGAAGTGGTTCCTTTGGGTGAATACACAGCTTTGGTTCTCTGTTGGTTATGATTTATAGCTTGTTCAACGTATGTACATGTTTTATTTTAAACCCTCATGATACTTCATGCTGGGTAACACAAGCTCTTGAAGTCGTGATGTAAATATGGTTTTTATAAGATAATTTTAGCCTTACGGCTTGAGAAATGTAAATGCTTTTGTTTTTATTTTGATAAGAGCCCAGCTCTGAGCTCAGGGAGGCTTGTCGACCTGTGTCTAGTGTTACTTTAGTTTTTACAGTGAACTTAGTAATGGAAGACTATGAAAACAATCAAGGTTGTAATGTGAGCTGGATTTTAATTCTCTTGTCAGTAATATATTTTGTTACGGTTTAATATAAAAGACTTTGTACATACTTGGTTTTATTAGCAGTCCCAAGATTCAACCCTTCGACTCTAAAGGCTATAAGCCTATCCTTAAATAAGGATTTTGTATTTGTGAATGGTTAATTTAATATTGGTTATTTTTGTCCATAATTTGCATATGTAATTTTTTCATTAATACCCTCTATTATAATGATTTTTAACGCATTGTTTATGGGAAGATCACTGTGTTTTTAAGGATGATGGTTAACTCTGGTTTTGTATTTTAAAGGGTTAATCATTGTAAAAACCCTACAGTTTAATAAAATCCTTATTTATGCTTAAAGAACTCTTAGCTCTGTTTGATAATAGGAAATATATGATAGTATTATTTATAGTTATTAGTTCGATGCTAGCTCTATTTGTTTAATAATTCTTTAATAATTTTTACAGTTTGTTTTTAATTCTTAGTTAAGAAAATAATTAGGGTTTTAATGCAGCATACTTGAAAAATAGAATAAAGTTATATTTCAGTAAATTTTGTAGTTTCAAAAGGATTATAGAAAAATCCTTTGGTCTTAGACAAAGACACACATAGTCTAGATTTTCAATGTTATAAAATGTTTTACAAATTCTTTTTTTACATGGTTTTTAGATGTTAGCCTACTTACTTTACTTATGTTTAAATGTTAAACCATAATATCTATATTTTATCAGAATACCAATACTGGAATTACTTTTATAATAATACTATTACTGTTATCTTACATACCTATTTTTTTGTTTAGTTTAGTTGAAGTAAATAAATACAGACTATATGTCACATGCCCCAATTTTGCAAAAACAATTTTATATTATTTGAGGAAAATTATGTTAAATTTGATGCTAAGTTGTAATTAATGACCAGTGGGGTCAAGAATTTTATTGAAAATTGAAGATATTTTGTTTATAAATAAGTAAATGAGGAGACAACAGCTTAGGAGAGATGTTAAAAGAGTGTTTACTGGTCAAATTGGTGGAGGGGACTGGACGGAGAGCAAACTGACATGTGGCAACATCCTCAAACCACTTCCAACTGTTGCAAGTGGAAACCTCCCTATATATGTGGTCATGATTCCCCAAGAAAGTGGAATCAGAGCAGGTGGCTCAATTAATGAAAACTGACCCAGAAGACCTAGACATCTTTATAAAAATTCTCATTGAGGAGAGTTGAGGTAGCTCATTCTAGAGAAGTGATCATTCAGGGTGAATGAATGTACTTTAGAGGAATTCAATGGAAGGGAAATATGGAAAGTGTTTGAGGGGATAAATGCTGATTGATCTAGTTGCAGCTTTTAAGTTGAAGATTATACTACTGAGATCAGAGTGTTTTACTGAGGTATTAAACTAGTCAGTTGACAGAGGGTTCTACAATTGCATTCTGCACCCAGTTCTCAGCCAAGAAGACCAGGAACAAGCTCTGGGGTCCTGAGGAATCATTGTTTGAGCGCTCTCCAGGAGATTGGTAAGGAGGAACGACCTCCTAAAGCTATCATCGTCTTGTCCTCAACATGTTCTATGTTATTTTATTTTACTGTTTTAGTTAAATAAATCTTGGTTTATCTGCAATATGAATGTTAAAAGTTCAGAGTTTGTGAAATGTTAGATTTAGTATTATTATTAGATTGTTATATAAATGAAATTGGTTTAGAGAATAGCGAAATAGAAAGAAAATAAATTTCTAAACTATGTTTTTCCACACCTGGAAACTAGGTCGTACTCTAGCATAGTTAGAATGCTTTAAGTAAATGAAAGAATTCTTAAGAGAATGAACATAGTCGATAGGATTTTGTATATGTAGATAGCAGAGTAAAATTTTATTTCAATGTTTAGAATACAATAAAAAAAACAGTGTTAGGGTTTGTTTGTATTTACTATTTTACTTAGTGTAACCAAATAAAAATGCAGGAAAATAATTAGTAAACTACACTAGAGTTACAATAATAGTATACTGATACAAATAAAAGTTTACAGGAGATAATAGTTAAGTATTTAAACAAGTTATTAACCAAACAATACTTCTTTTTAAATTATAAACTAAATCTTAAAACTATTACATAATAAAAACCAGATTAGGGTTATGTTTATAGACCATTTATTTATGAAAAGTAAACATAGTTCTAGAGTTAATCTTCTACTCTCTACAGAACTCTAAATAATTATAAATTATAGAATAGTAAATAAAAATAAATGTAAATATAAACATTAAACAAAATTAGCTTGGATGCGGGTGTCAATAGTATGGACAGCTATTCAGCTGACTCTAGCGACACGCATCCTCCTATGCAACCGATGTCGCATGCTGGCAGTGATGACTCCTGGTGCCCGGATTCGAACAACTCCTCCATCGCTATCTTTTCGATGATCCGTGTCGACACTTGGCATGACCTTTGACTTCCAGGTTTAGTTGGTGATAAGACGTGCGCTCATCACCCAGCTCATGAACGCCATCACTCTCCATAGGATCCTCCGAACGCTGAAGATTATTCCCGAGTATTGTTGAAGCATGAGAGCGAAGCTGGAGCTGGTACTTCATCCTAGGCTCATTCAAGGCCTGTCTGCACAGTATAATGGTGATTGAAAGGAATTCTATGCAGTATTTCCGTGCACACTATGAAATGGATGATAGGTGTATGGGCCGCGAGTTCAGGGTGGTATACCATAATTTCACTGCTACTGTTGCTAACTCTACTAGTGCATATCATTCTAGAGCCAGTGTAGGAGTTTTCATCCCTCCACATATTGGTCTCAGGCTCAATTTGATGGCCATGTCTCACTGGCATGGTACTCCCAGGCGATCCAATTCGGGGCGAGGGAAATCCCAGAGGAGTAGCAGCGTCCCCATCCCTGAGGATTATGAACCGCACATTTATGGTCATGTTCGGGTTCTGATAGAGGCTTGGGAGAAAAAGGTTTTGAACAAAAATCTCTCAACAAGGGAGGATGGTAGTCATATCAACCATTACTTGATGTTAAAAAACATGCTTTGTAACTTAGCTGAAGATATGATTAGCAACTGGGCCGAGGATAGAATGGTGGTCCATTCCATTCCATGAAAATTGTTGAGATCAATGCTCAGCTGACTGAATTGGACAAAACCTTCTCTTGGAAAGGAACAACTAGTATTTCTAGGTTAAACATCCAAAAGTCGGGGGAGACACATAGGGTGGCAGTGCAAGTGGTAGAGCTAGTGGAAGTGAAACGGGCGGGTGCGCCATCACTAGTCTAGGGGGAAGTGGTTTCTCCTCCAAGTCACCTTAGGCTAAATCATTCTAGGTGCCTTCTCCTATGGAACCCCTCTCCAAACGACAGAAGGACTTGCCTTCTCCACAGGACGGTCATCTTCCATCGTTTTCTCTCATTCCAACGGTGGCCACAAACTTACCCACTATGTCGCAGGAGGAGCGATAGGCATGCCCCATCACTGAAGATCCCCCCTCAGCTTAATGCATGCTTTGAGCAGGTTTCTTTCTGGATTTGCTTCATGCAAGCCTTTAGATATCATCTATGTTTTTAGATTTAAGTTTTACTTTATGTCTCTTTCTGATTTTAGCAGGGCTCGGCTGATTATGCAACCCAGTTTCCCTGCATAATTGTCTTAAATAGTTTTTACAGTTTTGATCAGTGTCAGTATGCTTCCAAATAGACATGTGTCTTATTTTTTAGACATGGCTCTAAAGAAGGCACATTCTCCTTCAACCTCTGTCAGTCATGAGTTCTTGGATGTAATTTTTGCCTCTATAATATACTTTTCTGTGCAACTCACAAAAAAAAACATTAAACAAAATTAAACTAAGAATTACATATATAGGAGTTAATTATTTTTAATAAACAAGCTTATAACCTGTGAAAGAAAAACCTAAGGGTCGAAGCCCTATCCTCTAATTTATCCATTTACAAATTAATCTATTTAAATTTTAACCACTTACATTGTTAACTGTATAAGCAAACTTAACAAGAAGGCTACAATCCACGCTTTGGATTGTTTACAGTCTTTTTCTGAAATTAAACATCTTTTATAAACAGTAAAATAAACACATAATTCACAGGTTAACAAAATCATAACAACATGAGACAGAGCTCAAATTTTAACAAAATATTTCTTTATAAAACCAACTGTATTACATTATCAAGCCGTAAGGCTAAATCCTTAACTAAAAACCAAATACATATCACGGCTCAAGAGTCGGTATTACCCAGCGTAAACAACAAGGGTTTTTAAAGTAAGCTGGAGTAACATCATACCAAAACTTCTTAATTAACAAAGAAAATGAAACAAGCTTCCAAGCATTGTGTTTTCCTTCAACAATCCTCATCACAAGTAGGTAAAAACCCACATTTGAAATCAGGGCTTACCGGTTGGGGCCACAAGTCCATTGAAGCCGGCCGTTTTATTCTTTTCCATTGAATATTGGAGTTGTCATGGGTTCCTGTAAAGAGCACATTATCGAGTGTTAGATTAATGTTCAACTTTTAAGATCAAACACTAATTGTATTATTAACTTAACAAAGAGTTTTTCATATTAAGTGTTGAGTTGTCTTTACCTACAAGTAAGAAGAGAATTCGAGCAGCGAAGAAGCTGTCACTAGCTTTAGCAAATTATACAGAGGAGAATTCAAACCCCTACGCCAACTCTAGAGTGGAGACAGTGTCAACAAGCTTAAACTT
This sequence comes from Pseudotsuga menziesii, assembly GCA_001517045.1. Lineage (NCBI taxonomy): Eukaryota > Viridiplantae > Streptophyta > Pinopsida > Pinales > Pinaceae > Pseudotsuga > Pseudotsuga menziesii. Next base: position 14,368 of record LPNX010219112.1, read on the forward strand.
CACAAGCCGTGACGAGCTACAAGAAAGACAGAACTGAAACCATGGACAGGCCACGAGCCAAACTCTTAACAAATAACCACTCGTGCAGTAATACTCACAACCACGAAGATTCGTGACCTAAGACTGAGTATTGAGACAATAATAGTATCAAACACAAGATACGAAGCAAGCAAGTAGAGGAACAACCTCTCATGGCCACCAAGAAAACTACACATAGCAGCTCACAGGCCAGTCAAACCCTTGGAGTCAAATAATAGGTGAATAGGGTTTTCCTGTCTTTTAAGTCACCAATGCATGGACGAGAGCAGACCACGTGCCCTCCAAATCTTTCAACCATGCAAGGGTCTTGTCTATAGTCAATCTGCGTTTTTAGTTATCAAATTATTATTGCCATGATCAATAAACAAACTAGGCAATCGACTATGGAATGTGTATATATATATATATATATTCACTAATGAAAACATAAAAATATATCATTGTAATCAATAGTATCAGGGTTGTGATAATTGTTAACAATGATTCTATGGCGTTGACCATAGAGTAAGGATGTAAAAACCTTGCCATTGAAACAATACAAAGGTCGACCATAGAATAAACATTTTTCCAAATATCAATTTGTATGTTTACTTTGCAAAACGACTTTAAAATAATTACATATTATTTGAAGCTCAAACTATACTATTTGCAATCGATGGTTTAAGATTAGTTATGATTGCTAATAACTAATATATGTCATTTGAATTTAGAGTAAAGGTGTTTAAACCATGTCAAATAACCAATCACGAGGCTCAACCTTAGTGTAAACTTTTACAAATAAGGTTTTGTATGCTCAACTTGCCAATGACAATAATAATGAATCTTATGATTATTTACAAAGTCAATTTTTGATTGTTTGTGCTTACTTGGTTCTAGCATAGTATAGGAATCTTTTTTATAATGTTTCACTTAATATATACCTTAGATTAGAAGTTCTAGGTAGTAAAATATACCATAATGGTTATTATAAACTACAACTTATTATAGTGAGGCAACATTATAATAGTAATTTTGCTATTGTGTAAACCATGCACAAGGTTTATAAATTATAGGAATAATACTGATAATGTATTTACCTATGATTTCAACTTTATAATAGTGGTGGTAGATAGTATTCCATCTTAAGATGATGTATCTAGTTACAAGAGACAAACTTATAATGTCATGGAAATTTCTAGGTAGAATATTTCTATAGGATGCAAGTAACAATTATATTGGTACATTATAAAAATAAGATGGCATTGTATATAGTTACAATAATACATGCAACAAAGCAATAATTAAAGTACTGAAGTTTATAACTTGATGTTTAGCATATTGCATGCAAACAACAGGTTAATAAATTTCCATGGCTACTAAGAAAAAGACAAATTAGAAACATGTACTTTATTGGAAATCCTTACCTTCGAAATTGATAGGAGTAATTTCATTTAAAAAAAAAACAGTAGCTATTTTAATTAATCTAGGAGCTAGTTTAAGTTATATTTCACCTAATTTGGTAGAAAAATGTAAACTGCATGTTGAAAAGTTTGTAAGTTCTTGGTTGGTTCAATTAGCTACTGGTGCAAAGAGGAAAGTAACTAGTTTTGTAAAGAATTGTGCAATAGTTATGGATCAATTTGAAACTTTTGTAAAGCTTAATGTACTACCTCAGGGTTCTTAGGACATACTAATCGGTATGGATTGGTTAGAGTAGCATAGGGTGATTTTGAATTGCTATGACAAAACCTTTACTTGTATAAATAAATATGGAAAACCAATAAGCATAAAGAGAATCCCTAGAAAAACAACCATAAGGCATATTTCTACTCTGCAGCTTAAGAGAGCTATTAGGAAAGGTTGTAAGGATTATGCAGTAATGGTAACTAATGAGGAAAATATAAATAATTTAGATAAACTAAAATTGGAGGATATACTAGTTTTAAAATAATATGCAGATGTATTTCCGGAAGAAATTCCGGGACTGCCTCCAAAAAGGGAACTAGATTTTACCATTGAGCTGATACTGGGTGCAGTACCCAGCTCAAAGGCCCCTTATCGGATGAGCATACTTGAACTTAATGAACTTAAGTCACAATTAAAAGAACTTATTGACAAGAAATATATTCGACCCAGTCTGTCTCCCTGGGGGGCACCTGTCATCTTCATTAAGAAAAAGGATGGAACTCTACGATTTTGCATAGATTACCGTCAGTTGAATAAGATGACTATTAAAAATAGATACCCATTGCCTTGCATAGATGATCTATTTGATCAACTACATGGAGCTACGTTGTTTTCAAAAATTGATTTATGGTCTAGATATCACCAAGTTAGGATTAAAGATGAAGACATCTTTAACACAACTTTTAGGACTCAATATGGCCATTATGAGTTTGTCGTCATGCCATTCGGGCTTACTAATGCTCCAGATATTTTTATGTGTCTGTTGTAATATCACACATCACATAAGGTTACCAATAATACATAGTAAAAAATACATACATCACAGAGACAAGAGATAAGACTCCAAGTGTTTAGCTGTTTCAAGCACTATTTGATCTTCAATTGTGCGTCTGAGTGTTTTGTTAGTGATTTTCCTCTTATCTGGTGATTGGATCTCTTGTAGGGTATATCTGGTTTGCTGATAGACTTTCTCGTAGTAAGCAATCCAGTCTCACAGTACTTCTTCTGTAATGACAGACTCCTCCATGTGATCTTGCAACACCTTGTATGCTTCTGCGAGGGTTGTGTGTTGCTCCTTTAATAGTCAGATGGTTTCTTCTTTCTGCTCCTCTTTTGTGTCTTGAATTTGTTCCTGTAGCACTGACACCATGCTCTCAAACAACTGATAAGATTTTTCTAGTGGTTTTTCGGTGTCAACCTCTGCTGGTCCTAGTATCACCGTTTGCACAAGGCTTCAACCTTTGAGAGAAACCCCAACAAAGAAGATAAATTTGTCACACGTCGGATCATGTCTATCATTCTGACCGACCCTGAACCCCATCACCACCACCCCTCGACTCAGAACCCTTAAATAAACCAGATGCACCAGAACCACCTCCACTACAACATTAGCAACAACCACATCCACTTCTGAACCCTTTGCATCCAACCAACCAGAGGCATAACTAGATGTAACAGTCATCCCACCACCCCAACCAGAAATACCATCCATAACTGTTTCCCTACAAATAGAAAATCCAGACCTGACTCTTGTAGGTACATAGGTTCCGAAACAAGGAGACACATAGAAGCACAAGAAGAAGAAGGAGAAAAAGAAGAAGGAGCATCATGAACAGACAAAAATGGTCCACATCAATCAACTTGGGTCGACCACTGCGGTCGATGCAACCAAGTTGAAAGATGCAGACCTAGGACAACTTCTAGAAACACTGGCAATTGAAGCAAAGACAAGGAGCCAACATAGACGTAAGGAGCTCAACAACAATAAAAAAGAACAATTCGAGTTTCTCAACAAATGCAGAAGCCTTGTACAAATGTTGATACCAAGACCAATAGAGGTTGACATCAACAAACCACTAGAAAAATCTTATTAGCTGTTTGAGAGAGTGGTGTCGGTGCTGCATGCACAAATTTAAGACACAAAAGAGAAGCAGAAAAAAGAAACCATCCGACTATTGATGGAGAAGCACACAACCTTTGCAGAAGCATACAAGGTGTTGCAAGATCACATGGAGGAGTCTGTCAGTACAGAAGAAGTACTGCGAGACTGGCTTGCTTACTACGAGAAAGTCTATTAGCGAACCAGGCAGACCCAACAAGAGATTCAAGCACTAGAGAAGAGGAAAAGCACTGACGAAACACTCAGATGCACAATTGAAGATTAAATAGTGCTTGAAATAGCTAAACTGCAGAAGCTCGAGTGAGAAGCACATCATTGGGTGCAACAATCCATTCCAAACCTGGAAAAAGTAGACATCATCTACCCGCAGTTGAAAAAACTATTGGAGATAGCGAAGGAAAAGGACCAGCTTATGGGTCCTGACATGGAAAAAATAGCGGAAGTTTCCATACTAGAGAAAATGTCGATCTTATCCAGTCTGACTACACTAACCATCAACATACAAAAAAAAATTCAGAGTTGGATGGATTTCCAACATCAACTGGTAGTGACAGCTGAAGCAATTGTCAAAGTCTCTGTACAGAAAAGACCAGCCATTAGACTTCATAGCCCATGAAGACCAAGCACAAAGAATGACTACTTAGACGGACAAAGAAATTTTGGGTACCTCCCTGTTTCTTCGAGAAGAAGAAACGTTTTGTTCATGGGGGAGATGTTGGAGGAGCAAGTCGGTAAGCCGACTTGAACGATAGCCGACTAAGTCGGTCAGTCGCCTAGTTAGAGATTAGGTCGGCCACCTAAGGTCGTGTCAGTTGTGTGAACTGACAGGTAGTTATTTGTAACTATTTGTAATTCATATATATTAGGCTGTTGAGCCAGATGAGAACTTGTTTCAAGTCTCTGTATTGTATGGACCCTCTTGTGTTAATATAATCTGTTATTCTACCTACTTGTTCTTATCTCTTGTCTCTGTGATGTATGTATATTTTAGTATGTATTATTGGTAACCTTTTGTGATCTGTGAGATTACAACAGTGTCTAATGAATAATGTAATGCATAAATATCTGGATAAGTTTGTGGTCTTGTTTATCGACGACATATTAATCTATTCGAAATCTGAAGAAGAGCATAAAGAACACTTAAAAATTGTTTTGCAAGAGTTATGAGATCATCAACTCTTTGCAAAGTTTAATAAATGCGACTTCTTTAAGGATAAAATCTAGTACTTAGGTCATGTGGTGACTAAAGAAGGAATTTCAGTGGATCTGGAAAAGATAAAGGTGATTGAAAATTGGCCAGTTCCTAAAGACGTAACTGATGTTCGATCCTTCATGGGAATTATCGGTTATTACCAGAGGTTCATTGAATGGTTTTCGAGAATCGCAAATCCGATAACCTCTTTGCAGAAGAAGGGAATGAATTTTGATTGGAATCAGAAGTGCGAGGATAGTTTTAAAAAGTTAAAAAATTGATTAACCAACGCACCTATTTTAAGAATAGCTGATCCAAATAAGGATTTTATAGTGTGTACTAACGCCTGCAATGATGGTTTAGGCGGAATATTGACTCAAGAAGGGCATGTTATCACTTATAAGTCTAGGAAATTAAAAATTCATGAAAATAATTATGCAACTTATGAATTAGAATTAGCTGCTGTCATACATGCTCTAAAGATGTGGCGTCATCATTTAATTGGAATAAAATTTATTCTCATGACAAATAATAAAGGACTAAATTATCGGTTAGATCAACCCAACCTGAATGCTAGACAAGCTAGGTGGCTAGCTTTTCTAAGTGAGTATGATTTTGAAATTCAGCACATTAAAGGGAAAGAAAATAAAGTTGCCGATGCATTAAGTAGAAATGCAAAGCTAAACTTTACAGCAGTTATCAGCACTTATACAATAGATCTGGAAGAACAACTTAAGGTAGGGTTATAACAAGATGAAATTTATCAAAAATTACAAGCAAAAACAAAAGAAAATCCAATAGAAAGTTTAAGTAAAGGGTACATCTTGAATGAAAAAGGATTTTTACTGTATAAATACAGAATGTATGTACCTAATGTACCTAAAGTTAAGTTATTAATTTTAGATGAAATCCATAAAACTCCTTACTCAGGCCATCCAGGTTATCAGAAGACTATAACTATGTTAAGAAAAGAATATTTTTGGCCAAACATGAAGACTGAATTGGCAGAATATATCGCTAGATGTTTTGAATGTCAGCAAGTAAAAACTAAACATCAACATCCAGCTGGATTACTTCAGCCATTTCCCATTCCTAGCTAGAAATGGGAGATAATTAGTCTTGATTTTGTTACTGTACTGCCTAAAAATCATAATTTAAATGATTCTATAATGGTAGTAGTTGACAAATTAAGTAAAGCATCCCATTTTATACCTGTAAAAACTACGTACAAAGCTGCAAACATAGCTGATATCATTTTAAAGAAAATTTTCCGACTGCATGGAATACCAAAAGTTATACTCTCATATCAAGACCCTAAATTTATAGGTAACTTTTGGAAATCTGTGTTTAAAGGATTAAATACTGCACTAAATTTTAGTACCTTGTTCCATCCTCAAACTGATGGACAGGCTGAAAGAGTAAATCAAGCACTGGAAGATTTACTAAGAATGTATGTAAAGGACCAGCCTGGTAAATGGGAGGATTATTTACATTTGGTAGAATTTGCTTACAATAATAATTATCAGGCTTTAGCCAGATTTAGTCCTTTTGAAATTTTGTATGGAAGAAAATTTGATACTCCTATCTCTTGGAGTAATCTGGTGGATAGGTTAGTATTAGGTCCTGAACTATTGAAAGAAATGGAAGAAATTGTAAAAAAGGTACAAAGTAATCTGAAAATTGCGTAAGATTGACAGAAAAGTCAAGAAGACCTTAAAAGAACTCCAAAAGAGTTTCAGGCAGGTGAACATGTGTTCATCAAGGTGAGACCCAAAAAGAGCTCTATGAGCTTGGGTAGTTGTGCAAAACTAGCACCTCATTATTGCGTTCCTTTTGAAATACTATCCATGATTGGACAGGTAGCCTATCAGTTAGCTTTACCACCGAATTTAAGAGTTCACAATGTTTTTCACATTTCTGTATTAAAGAAATATGTTCATGACGCTACTCATGTTGTTAACTGGAATGATGTATAGGTGGAACCAGAAGGAGATTTTCTGGTGGAACTGGACTGTATCCTCGAGCGGAGGGAGATCACACTTCGGAACCGTACCATTGGTCAGTTGAAGGTGCAATGGAAGTGCCTTAGTCCAGAGGAAGCCACCCGGGATTTGGAAAGTCATATGCGGGATGCATATCCAATTATCTTCCAAGGGAATTCTAAGGACGAAGAATAAATAAGATTGAGAACGATGTTATAATTTAAGGGGGTGTGTATGTCACATGCCCCAATTTTGCAAAAACAATTTTATATTATTTGAGGAACATTATGTTAAATTTTATGCTAAGTTGTAATTAATGACCAGTGGGGTCAAGAATATTTATTGTAAATTCAAGATATTTTGTTGATAAATAAATAAATGAGGAGACAACAACTTAGGAGAGATGTTAAAAGAGTGTTTACTGGTCAAATTGGTGGAGGAGACTGGGTGGAGAGCAAATTGACATGTGGCAGCATCCTCAAACCACTTCCAACTGTTGCAAGTGGAAACCTCCCTATATTTGTGGTCATGATTCCCCAAGAGAGTGGAGTCAGAGCAGGTGGCTCAATTAATGAAAACTGACCCAGAAGACCTAGGCATCTTTATAAAAATTCCCATTGAAGAGAGTTGAGGCTGCTCATTATATAGAAATGATCATTTAGGGTGAATGAATGTACTTCATAGAAATTCAATGGAAGAAAAATCTGGAAATTGTTTGAGGGGATAACTGATGATTGATCTAGTTGCAGCTTTTAAGCTGAAGATCATACTGTTGAGAGCAGAGTGTTTTATTGAGGTATTGAACTCGTTAGTTGACAGAGGGTTCTACAATTGAATTCTCCACCCAGTTCTCAGCCAAGAAGACCAGGAACAGGCTTGGGGGTCCTGAGGAAGTGTTGTTTGAGCACTCTCCAGGGGATTGGTAGGGAGGAACGACCTCCTAAAGCTGTTGTCGTCTTGTCCTCAACATGTTCTATGTTATTTTATTTTACTATTTTAGTTAAATAAATCTTGGTTTATCTACTATATGAATGTTAAAAGTTAAGAGTTTGTGAAATGTTATATTTAATATTCTTATTAAATTGTTATAGAAATGAAATTGGTTTAGAGAATAGTGAAATAGAAAGAAAATAAATTTCTAAACTGTGTTTTTCCACACTTGGAAACTAGGTCGTACTCTAGAACAGTTAGAATGCTTTAAGCAAATGAAATAATTCTTAAGAGAATGAAGATAGTAGATAGGATTTTGTATCTGTAGATAGCAGCGTAAAATTTTATTTCAATGTTTAGAATACAATAAAAAAAAACAGTGTTAGGGTTTGTTTGTATTTACTGTTTTACTTAGTGTAACTAAATAAAAATGCAGGAAAAGAAATAGTAAACTACACTAGAGTTACAGTAATAGTATACTGCTACAAATAAAAGTTTATAGGAGATAATAGCTAAGTATTTAAACAAGTTATTAAC
>LPNX010219126.1:0-45715 GCA_001517045.1 Pseudotsuga menziesii
AATTTCATGGTTTCTGACTCCAAAGCAATCTATCCCATATCCTCCCACTCAATGTATCCCATCTCCTTCCTGTCTTCAACGCAATATAACTCCCTCCCTACCTCCTTTAAAATTTGGTGGTGGTTTCCTTTTTTTCCTTTGTATTTGGACTTATGCACTACAACAAAACCCTATGATTAGCATCACTTTTAGCTTCCTTTTTAGTGTCCACTATCACTTTTAGTGTATTTTTCATCATATTTTTGACAAAGTGGACGCTTTTCCACGGGATAGCGCTTTTAATGGCGTTATTTGTATCCCTTTTTAAAACATGGCACTATTTTGGATGCTAATTAGCATCCCAATTAACGTCCCGATTATCCTCCCAATTAGCATCCCAATTAGCATCCCTTTTTAAAAGTTGGCACTATTTTGGACGCTAATTAGCATCCCAATTAAGGTCGCAATTAGCGTCCCAATTAGCATCACAATTAGCATCCCAATTAACATCCCAATTAGTGTCCAAAAAAGAATCCCATATAACGCCCATAATAGCCTCCAAAAAAACGTCTTGAATAACATAGCACCATATATTAATCCAGGGTTACTGATAGGAATAGCGCCATGAATTTAGGCAAGAAAAACATCCAACATAGCACCAAGTATAGAGATAGGAATTATGCCTAGAAAACATCCAACATTGTGCCAGTTCTAGAGCCAGGTATAACGCCTGGAATAATGCCAGAAATTTCGAAAGGAACCACATTAGGAATTGCACTAGGTTAATAGCTAGGAATTGTGTTCGGAAAATGTCCAACATAACTTCAGATATGTCAATACCAATGTCAATGATCATGATTCATGTGATAGTACTTTTGGATATTGATTTATTATAGTGGCACCTAAATAATCGTAATCATGGCAGTTTTGAATATTGATTAATCCTTAAGAGGGGTAAATTACCTTAATTTCACCTAAATTGGTCTAATGGAATTTGAGTGTTTCCAACAACATTTGATAGACCCTAATTGCATATGATTGACCCTAACAACATGACAATGATGCATTATGATAATTATGATGGAGCGTATTGACATGATTTGATAAGCATAAGACTATATCATCAATTCTTGTGAGGTAGTAGTGCTCCTTGCTCATTATTATCACAATTGTATTAATGATGACATTGATGATGATTACGATGACGACAATGATGTTGATTTATTGTATGATGATGATGACAATGTGGATGTCAATTATTATTATGCATGTGGTAGCAGTTTTGGCTCCTAAATGATTCTAATAGGTGGTAAGTTGGTTTTCTAGATCCATGTTTATGGGATCCTACATAATTTCCATAACTCTTGAAAATCCTCTCAGTCCTCTAGTCAATCAATCACATCCTCCCCATATCATTTTGGTGAATTTATACATGTTATACACTTTTCATTTTGTTTCTTGAAAAAACACTGCTTGTCTTGTTTTTCTACTCTTATTTTGTTTTTCAAAATGCTTTGTTTCTTAGGTGCATTATTTTCCCTTACGTTCCACGAGATAATTTTCATTTAGAATGCCTAGGCATTTGAATAAATATCTCCTTAAGTGAGGTTGTTTGTCTTGGGTTAATTAATTTCTCCCTTTTCTCCTTCAAGTTATCACAGAAAAGATTCTCCCCCCGTTCCAACTTAGACTTTGTCAACTTTGTGGTATTTGTGTTTATTCATGATTTCTTATGGGAACTTGACAATCCTTCAACATTTCTATCCTCCCATTTCCATTTATCATGTTCTAGTGTAGATTCAATAGTTACTAACTTGAAAGGGAAATTATAAATGTTTTGTTATAATTCAAGGATAATGAATCCATGTCCACTTCTTCCACATCCTCCTCCTCCTCTTGCATTCAATTCTAATTTATATATATTATTTGTGCTCTCTTTTCCTTTTTTTTCAGTATCAAGGTCATTTGCAATATTACTATTTTACCATTGCCACAATCTCATTCCTTATCCTCTGTTGATTCCATTTCGTTGGTGTGGTTTATATCATAAATTCATTTAGTTTCATGTATATAGCCTCTTATTTGGTCTCCTAGTTATTTTTTCTTCCTCCTCCCCTCCTTGGATATGATTTTAATTTGTTGTTTCATTAGTCTGTATTGTATCCTTCATTATTAGTTTCTCTTTAGTTTAATTATGATCTTGATTATCTTCTTTGTATATTCCTTGAGATTGGGTTTATATCCCTCCTTCTCCATCTTCTCATGGTTATTCACCTCATGAGTGAGTTTAATTAAGAAAGGGACCTTGGTTGGGGTTTCTTAGTGGCACCACCTTCCCTTTTGTCTAAACTACTACACAACCACCGTAGTTCCTATTTCCATTTTCCTCCACTTTCACATGTTTAACATTAAGGGGTTTGTTCGATAGTTAATGGCAATGCTAATTCCATTTTATGTTAGTGAAAGGGGATATTCTCATAGCCTATATCTTGGACCCACCCATTTTCCATATAGTCTATATTTTGGATCATGACTTGAGAAAGTTGTCTCCTTTAAAGGTACACTTTTTAACTTTAATTTGAAATTTAAGAATCCCTCATCCTAAATGTCACTCTACTACTTCGTGTTGATGGTGGTCATCCCCTTCAGCTCGATGGTTTCTTTCCTCCTTGTCCTTTTCTCCCAAGGTATTGAGGATTCTAAAGTATTTGCTTGAGAGTTATTCTTTAATTCTAGATATAGGTACCATACTAATTGACACCGCCACCCCTCAATGGAGGAAAAATTTGGATTCAACCTAAGTCTATATATAATTCTAGATCACCCTATTGAGTTTTTCTTTGATCCTTATATCCACATATAATAAGTAAATATTATTTGCTCCCTACCTACCTAGGTCATCATTCATCATCTTCAATGGTTCCTTACCATAAACAATCTATCATCTACATAATTCATTTGATATATAAAAAATGATTTATTTGATATATCTTAAACTTTAGTAGCATTTTATTATTTTATAGTCTTAGTAATTACTTGAAAAACTTACTTTTACTCATGGGAAAAAAAGCTTCTAAACAAGCTTGAATTATTATCCATTTATAGCCAAGGGAAAGTGAATGGCCACAAAAAAGCAAGAACCAGGAATTGGTTGGGAGTTGAAAAATGTATCACTTGGTTGTTTCTATATTAAGAGAACTCGTGTCCAAAAATAGTGTTACTAGAATAATTTTATATATTGAGTTGTTTACATTGTTCTAATTTTATAAAATTAAAATAAATTGAATTACCTCTATTAGGAAACTAAATGCTTTCCTTTATGAATGAAGAAAAACAATTTAGAAAATTATTTTATCAAATTCTCTTCAAAGTGCATCATGGATAATACATAGAAAACTCCACTTTCGTGAAGGATTTGCTCCAGCTTGGTATGTGCAAGTTTGGGTACAATAATAGTTGAGGAATCCAAAACAATCCACACCTTTCAAAACCATCCTTATTATTCTTCTTTTGACAAAAGAAGGAGAGAACATCATAGTACAATGTCGATTCCAATGTGTTTTTTAATGAATTGCTTGTGCAAAGGGCATATTATATTTATCTACCCTTTTAACTCAAGTCCTTTGGGACAAAATGTCACAATTTCAATTACACCATTGACGCAACATGTTAACCTTGATTTTTTTTATTTTTTATTTTATGTTGGAAATGATTCTATGTTCCACCTTTTGTTTGTTTCCTAAGTTTATCACTTAAGGTACTTCAAATGCATAATGTCAACACATTTACTATTGAGTTGTGTGTGTCACTATTAGTAGTTTGTTTTGTTCCACCCTTGACTACCAAAGTTCATAATCAACCAAATACACGAGTACATGAGTTTATTGTTATTTTTTAATCGAAAACTAATCTCCATGGACATGTTAACCTTGCAAGATTTTGTATGTTGCATTACATGTAGCCTTACATTAACTTCATAAATGATTTAGAAATTAAATTCTTTAATATAAAAATATATATTTTAATTAAAAATTAAATTCTTTAATAAAAAGTTATATTAAAAAATTAATTTTCTTGATATATATGTATATATATATATATATATATTTTAATCCAAAATTAAATTCTTTAATAAAAAAAATTTTAATGAAACTGAAAGACTAATTTTTCACTAAACAAAACATTTAAAAAAAGTTGGAAGGACAGAGATGAAAAGAAATTCCAAATGCTCGCCCTTCAATTTTCCCACCTCTACCATTTTTCCCGGCTTCTACCAACCAAGCGTCCCTTCAATTTTCCCGCCTCTACTAGTTTTTCAGGCTTCTACCAACAAAGTCGGCATGCAAAAGCTACCACCCTACCAGTTTTTCAGCCTTCTACCAACAAAGCTGCCATGCAAAAGCTATGAACCTTAGTGCAAAAGTGTGGTCATGGAGAAGCTTTCCACGAAGAAGCTTTTGGCTAGAGTAAAAAAGGGTGATCATGCCAAGAAGCGAAGCGTTTTTTCATAGAAGCTTCACATGACTGTAGAAGGGTCCAATTGTAGGCTATCATCAAGTGATTGTGACAGGAATCAAAGCTAGAACTTTATGCCAGCCGCTGCAGTTCAGGTTAAGGGATCAAAAGTGATAAATATGTAAATCAAGACTGAGAAGTGCTGCTCGATCTCTATAGTATCCATATCCGGTAGAATAAATAAAGGTAACTACCTTACCACAGCATTCTTACCAAGGGAGGAAGATGAACAATCCATATCTGGAAGGAAAGGTAAGTACCTTAACACAACATCCTTACCGAGGGAGGGAGCTGAACAATCAAAGGATGGTTTTTTTAAACTATAATTCTCTACCTTCTGGTTGAACTAGTTAAACTCGTTAGGGTACATTGAATTGGATTTTTTTGTTCATATGACCCCTGAATCAGAACTGTGATAGATAAACATAGACTGCACAGGATTTGACGGCGTTAGTATGTTATTGTTGTTATTTGCATTTTCCACATCAAATTATATACTTCTTGTTCCCCATTTTAATACCCAATTGTCATCCAAGGGTTTGTGTGAATGTGTATAGATTTTCATAGGGTTTCGTTTCCATTGCGTAGATTGCAATGGCTATCGACATCTTTTTTGATTGCCCAATATGTGCTGATATTTTCTTCTTCATCCTAGAATTGCAAAACATGGTTGATGCACAGGGATTCTTTGAAACCCTGCACGAGAAATCAAACCCTATCATATATTAGTGTTTAAACTTGAGTTCAAGCTAGCATCCTATGACGAATCTTCTGTTAATGGAGTCAAACAAGATTCTAGCAGCAGTGGAAAAAAAACTGATAATCAATGCCATCTAAAGTGTAAAGAGGTTGAAAATCAACGGTTTGTGAATGGCATTGATTATCCTACAGCTGTCCTTGCTTCGGATCTTAGGGATCATGACTTGGTCAAAGTAAACCATGATAACATGGAATACACCTTTGCAGGAAGTAGTTCAGCTTCACAAGAGACATCATCATTGTAGAGTGGGAATCCCTATGAAACTGAGGCAAGGAGACACCCATTTCAAAATGGTAAGCATTATGATTTCGAAGGAAAGAGGAAGAACAAAAGCTTGTATATGGATCCATACTCATAAGAGAATGATGAAAATGAGGCTATTGCTATTGTTAGGGAGCATCTAGGTGATGAATATCGAGAAGATGGTCCACCACTGGGTGTTGAATTTACCCCTGGTGCATTCGATGACTTAATAGGTGATTCTTTTTTTTGACTCCCTTTTCACCCCATTAATCTTGTCGCTGAAATTAATACAAGACTAAAATGCAGTGTGAGTTTAAAGTTTTAAAATTTATATTACGAAATTACTCTAATTAATAATCTGCTTGGAAGTTTCAAATTTTTGTTATAAAACTATTTTCTTGCCACTGATATTTTACTTGATGTATGCTTTCTTGAACAAAGCCCCACTACCAGGGTAATATTGTTGTCGAGGATCACCATAGAATGCCAAAGAAGATGATGGAACATGATGCTCGCAAAGTAAGTTATTTGTCCTCTTGTTTGGCATTATGTACTCTCCACTGACTGAGTTTCCACTATCAGTCCCCCACGCCCTTGGAAAGAAAAAGTCATCATATCACCATTCAAGTCAAACATCGAGTACAGCTGTAAACTTTACTATATCTCTATGCTGTAACTAAGATGCATTCGGCTCTTACATTGCAATAACTTAGTGCAATATGCTTGTGACCTAGGAATAGGGATAGGATAGGTGGCACCTCTATGGAGCTATTAGTTTTCATGTGTACATAGTAAAAAGACACTAAATATTTTATGATTTTGTCCATACTTAAGGTTTGAATTTAGATATGGTGGAATTTATATTTTACTCCAGCAAAAAAAAGTAAAAAGTGAAAGTAAGTACATCTATATATCTGGATCACTGCTTAGGGCAGCTCAGATCGCATGGGATATTAGCAACCACAGACTCAGATCAAGGTCTTGAAAAATAGGCAATCTGACCATGCCTATGAGGGTAAATCTGACCACAGTCATCGTATTTACGTTGGGATATTCCAGAAAATAAATAAACAAATTCATGAACTCTTTTACCGGAAGTGAGCCTCCTTGATTTGCTGATCAGAACACTCTTAAGTGAGCTTATTCTTGTTGTAAATATTTTGAAGCATGTTTACCATTTCATGTTGTAAAAATTAAAATATGTTTACTATTTTATGTTGTAAAAATTAAAATTCGTAGATGGATATTATAATAAAAGTTAGGTTGCATATTAAAAGTAAGTTATTATTCCTCTTGTCTGGCATTATGTACTCTCCACTGATTAAGTTTCCACTATCAATTGCATTTCAAGTTTCTATATTCAGATGCCTTTGTTTTGTACCATCTTGGTCAGTGCTATTACATATTGTTGTTCATATTTATGTCAGTTATCCAGTTAAAATTTGAAAAATACCTTAGCATTAAGGACCTCTTAAAGATCCAAAAGGTGCATCAGACTTGACAAACCTTTGTGATCTTTAAATTTTAAGAGGTCCAAATTTTCTAGATTGTAGAAGCATTACTAAATTGAGAATGGTAATCAAGATGCAGATTTTGTAAGGATTTCTGGTGCAGATGCTTAATATATATATATATGTGTGTATATATATATGTATATGAATTAGTTAACAAGGAATATAGGAGGCTAAAAAGAGTTTTACATGCTTCAGTAAATTTGTTTGCTTGCACCAAGCCTTCTCTATTCAAAACTCATGCCATGCAGGTGGGGAAAACCACATCAAGAATGGTACCCTGGTGCCTGACTTAAAAATCCATCAACTTCACCAATGAATCAATGTCAATTGGCTCCTTTGGCTAAAACTTGAGAGTGTTTAGAAGTGTTTTGTCACAACCCCAAAGGTCAAGGGATTTGCAGCATGGCTCGCTAAGGTACGCCGGTCTATTTTTCATCCCCATTTGTTTTCCCTTATTTTATGTATGCGATGTATGTTGTTGCTGTTATTTGCATTTGCCACATCGAATTATATACTTCTTGTGCCCTGTTTTAATACCCAATTGTCATCCAAGGGTTTGTGTGAATGTTTATATATTTTCATAGGGTTTCATTTCCATTGTGCAAATTGCAATGTCTATCGGCATGTTTTTCAATTGCCCAATATGTGCCAATATTTTCTTCTTCATCCTAGAATTGCAAAACGTGGTTGTTGCACAAGGATTATTTGAAACCTTGCATGAGAAATCAAACCCTATCAGATATTAGTGTTTAAACCCAAGGTAAAGCTAGCATCCTATGAGGGATCTGTTGTTAATGGAGTCAAACAAGATTCTAATGGCAGTGGAAAAAAAATGATAATCAACGCCATCTCAATACTCATATGAATATAATGAATTTATTACATGATATTTTGAATGAGTGATGATATGCTGTGATATATAATATGTAAACTGACAAGACTTATTTTTATGTATTTTTTACATACGATGGTTTAATATTAATATAGGCATTTAGTTATATTTCAAGAATTATAAATGCTCACACATATTTTACATGTATTTTTATATATGCATATCCAACTATATTGTATCCAATTTGTTCTCATATATGTACATATATCTATCTATATCCTAGTAATTTTATCTTCTCACTGATAACTAGATGAATTATCATAGCTGACTTCTGTTAAGTATTTGATTGCTAGTTGAATGTATTAGGTCAGACTAACCTAAGATTATTGTTGGTTTTTCTTAAAATTTACTCTCATTTCCTTTATATCCAAATGAGGGCATAAAATATGCTCTACAGGATGAAATGATTGTTACTGCATTTGTTTTATGGGAATGACCCATCTCCTGAAGGATACAACCTAGAAAAGTTCCCCGAAAATGACAAGAAATGGACGCCAACAAACCATTCCTAGGGAGTTCTTGGAATGGTCAGTATTTTAGAAATGGTACTAGTCTTTTCTCTAAACTTTCTTTTTGATCCCTTTGATCCCTTCATCATAATGAGTACCATTATCCACTCGATGTAGTTCAGCCACATTACTCTTTTGTAATCGCCATTTTTTATGTTTAGGAAGATATTGTAGATTCTCAGTGTATGTTGTTTCCACTGAAAATTCCTTCCATAATACCTTCAACCCCCGCCCCACAACATATTTAGTGAGTGGTCTATTACTGTTGTGCCTTATAGATCATTAAAGACATTAGAATTAAGTTTCCTTAAAGCACGAGCATGCTATTTCCTAGATGCATTTCTGCAGTTAATTCATAATTCTCATGCTTTTAAATGCTTGAATCGACAATTCACAATTCATTGCAATGATATAAAATCTGTTTCAAGGCACACTCTCTTTGTTTTCACTCTTGTTTCCCCACTCTGTTAGAACTGATCTTATGCAGGTAACTATGTTGGTACATAAGTTATAACTTATCTCATATGTAATCACATGCAGCTAGGACCAACAATATAATTGTCTGTCTACTAGAATAAGGTGCAAGATATTACATGTTTGTAACTAGGCTGTCATAATTTGGCTTCTAGCTAGACTAGTGGAACATTGTTTTTTTCTCTGGTCATGTGCATGCATTAATGTGTATTGCTAATCACATGGCTTATCAGGTCCTAATATAACCAGAATGCCCAAGCTACATGATTTTAGGTAACCAAATTGGTACTATTGCATTGTCATCTTCTGATACATGCAACACTATCTATGTTGATGAGTGTCCTTTCTGGTATACAAAAGTCTCTTTCTCTGTTTCCTTGGTCGACCATTAGATACTCAAAGTTGTGTATTGATCCTTTTTACCATTATAGAGGACTCTGTAAGTTAGGTTCTCAAATTCTTAAAGGGTTTGAGCTCAATGGAAGAGCGCCTACCTTACAAGCAGGAGGTTGGTGGTTCAATTCCTCCATGCCCTAATGATATTATAATATCGGTTAAATACTAAAAACAACTAAATTAGTGACCAAAACATGAGAGATGTGAAACTAGGCATTAAAAAGGATGCAACACATGGTGCTAATGATGAAGCCAAACATGTCGCTGATATGGTAGAAAAATAAGACGTCACTTTGGATGCAAAACATGATGCTACATAGGAAGCAAAATATGGTGCAACAATAGAATAAATATTTGGCGTCGTTTTGGTAGAAAAACACGATGCAAAAAAGGAAGCAAAAATTGGTGCAAATTTGGAAGTGAAAATTGGCACATATTTGGAAGTAAAACATGGTGCAAAATGGGATGCTAAAGTGGTAGCAAAAATGGATTATAATTTGGATGCTAACATGGTGCTATTAAGGATGCAAATATGGCACTAACAGGGGTGTCATTTAAGAAGCAAACATGAAATCTCGCTAGGAAGCAAAGTAGGAGGTTCTTTAGGAAGCAAACCTCGACGTTGTTTAGGAAGCAAAGTTGGATGCTATTCTGGAAGCAAACCTTGACGTTGTTTAGGAAGCAAAGTTGGATGCTATCCTGGAAGCAAAAAAAGATATTCTATTTTCGACGTCATAAAGGATGCTATTTAGGAAGCCAAAAAAGAAGTTTTTTGGGATGCTTTAATTTTGGTCCATGATGCGTCCCATTTAGCGTCTAGTTTGACCACTCAAGGTAAAAAAAAATTACACTAAAAAGGGACGCTAAATGGGACGCTAATTCCAGGATTTGTTGTATTGATGGGAATGTTCCCCATAGAATATAATAAATTCAAAAGCATGGAGGTAGGATGCACATTCTAATATTCAAATATGAGGGAATTCTTGGTAATGAGAATGCACCATCATACAATGACGAGAATTGAAAGGAGCTCAATATTTTTACACTTTCTCTGACATTTATCCCATGCTTTGATGGGCGATGGGAAAGAAACATTCTCATGGTAGAAAAGGTATTCCCATTGCGTATCAGACCACACTCAAGACATCCTTTAGTAAATTACTAGATACCAATATATGGGTAATGAATTCCCCATGATATTTGCACATATGGCATATACTTGGATGTTGTTTCCCAGTAAGAACATTTTTGATCAAGCAAGGCATATAAAGCATTTTATTTTTTATTACACGTTCAATTTACATACTTTGGTCCACAATCATTTAAGAATTTCCTGTTTTTATATTATAAATAGCTCCTTATATTCAAGTTTAATTTGATATGGGCTAGCATATGGATTTTTTACCAATATGAGGGAGTTTCATTCATATGCTGAACTTATGGATGGCCTTTGAATGCCTTTAGTATATCGATCCCATTGTGACCCTTATGGGCCTATAAGGAAAACCATCGAAGTGTTATACCATTTTGATTGCGAGCAATCTAAAAGGATTTTCATATAACCATCTACTAAATCATAGAGATGAAGAGAGTGTAGTTTGTTTTCCATTTTAACCGATATAATATCCTTGGCTAAGCAACCGAGAATTGGACTCATTCCTAACATAACAAATTTACCATTTCTTGGATTACATGATAAGTCTTTCCCTATAATGTGAAAATTTATTTTTATGACCGACGAGAAGAAGTTTTCTCCATTTTTGTTTGAGGGATTGGAACGAATCTAAGAGAGGATTTTATACGGTGCTATATATATTTATGATATATACATTCCTACCAAATTCCTTTATGTGTAATAAAAATTCAAAGGATTTTGGAATCCATAGCTTGTTAAAAGAGATAGAGGTTCTTCATTCTCCATCTCCCCTTTCATTTTGGATTCCATAATAATTCTCGTTTGCAAAGAGGAATGCCTACCTCTTCCCTATTCCATGACTATAGGTATGTTGTGTGAAGTTTCCTTATCTTGTTTAGAATTTCATTTTGTATATATGTTAAATACATCCAATAAATAGGTATTGCTTCAATCTCACTTTTGGTGAGTAGTAGATTCCCATCCAGAGAAATCCGTCAATGCTAAGATAGACCAATTCATTTAATGATATTTTTTATTAACCATTTCCAATACATGATCCTATATTCATTTTTTTTGAGAAGAAACCCTATGTATTTGAAACAAAAATCATATGAATCATCCTCCATTAAGGGTATCATGATGAGAATCAGTGGTTTGTGAGATTTGGAACATGAATGAACAAAATGGATTTTTTCTTTTTATTTATCTCCATATCAGTGGCAGAGGAAAAAATATTTAAAACTGTGTTTTGATAGTTTTCCTATCATATGGATGCATTCCTAAATATCACTTGATGTTATCCATGAACAAAACTAATGAAATTTAATGTCAACCCAAAATTTTCACCCCAGCAACCTTCCCATTTGTTTTTTTGGTGTTGATAAATTTGATGGGAGCATAAACAATCATATATGGATAAGTAAAGGGGATAGTGGGAACCCTTGGTGCAACCCTAGGAGGGGGAAAAAAAATAAGAGGTTGAGTTGATTAGGAGAAATTGAGATCTAGTCTTTCGAGGATCTAGTGGATTGCTAGATAAATCCCCAACTGCTTCAATGATTTTCTCATCGCATTTTGGACGAATGGGTGAGACATGATATGAATCATAGTATTCAGCAATATTATAAATAAAATCATCATTTACATCATCTTGGAGTGGAAGATATGAGCATTCCCCTTAAGAAAATGCAGTCTCCTCCATGAGTTCTTCTTCGAATTGCACACTCCTTTCAATGAAGGTGTTATGAGATGAGGGATCGAGAGTATATGTAACAACTCCATAATATTCAACCTTCATTGTACTTGATGTGTAAAACTATAATGTTGGGATTTTTGATGCCCATGCCAAAGGAAATAATTCCCACAACATTCTGTAGTTCATATTTGATAAAAGATCTATGTATAGCCTCTCAAGAACCAACCTCATTACCTAGTTGTTGTAGAAAATTTACCACATGTTTATAATATTTAATATTGGTACAATATATAATATTTGATCCACCACCCGTTACATAGTTTGCAATTTCACCATCCAAATCTTCCCTAAATAAGTTGTCGGATAGTAAATATTTGGTCGATCAAAAGAACCAATCTTTACATATGGATTTTTTATATTTGAAGATTATATAATATCAACTTTGACCTTATTAGTTGCAGTTGCAGTGCAAGATTGATAACTGTGGGAGATCCCACAAAAATAAATATAAGGCCGCCACATCCACGGTTGACCTTGTATGCAGGAACCATGCTACATGTCACAACTTATTGCATATGGGTTTTCATTGTGTGCTATGGAGAGAGGAACATCACTTTGTAGAAAATAACTCGTAGATTCTCATTCAAAATATTTAGAGAGGTGATTACGGTTTACTATAGGAAGGGTCTAGGCTAGAGTGGATTGAAAGTAGATGCAACATATCTCACTTGTTAAAAAAACCCTCCCAAATCTAAGGAGGACAAAAATTCTAGTGGTTGGGAGAGATGAGATGGAGTGGGAAGGTGGGCGTAATTCTCTCTAATAGTTTTAATGATGGAACCTCAATGTATATACAGTTACAGGTGAATGGTAACATAGGGAGAAGGAATAAATTGCATAATTGATGACCTTATCTTGATTAGTGACACATAGTATTTTCTGCCCATAGTATTGTCCCATGGTATTGCTGTGACGTAATCCTATAAATACTTGAGTCTAATAATGAGAAGGAAATAGATATTACCACCGGTGTTCCATGTTTTCTTATTCATTCCTTTACTAAACTTTAACATTGTATTAGAGCGTATGGCCTAATCCATTTATGAGGTAATCCTTTTCACATAGTGGAAAGCTTAGACACACACATGGAGGCTGTGATCAAAGATGGGACACATTAGCGAGGAGAAATCAGGAAAATGTTTTTTTTTTCTTCTCTTGGAAGTGCCAACTCACCCTCTGCTATCGATAACTGTGGTACCTCTATACCAACACACTTTTTGCACAAACAAAGTATGGTGACACTACTCTTTCTATTTAGAAAAAGTGTGGTAGCAACTCACTATTCATTTATCTAAAATGAGACAATCAACGAACACTTAAACTGAAGTTTGGTGTCGCACCCATCCAACACCCTATGCCAAAATAAAAATTGTGTTTCCTTTTTTCGACAGTTTAAAAAAAAAAGAGGGAGACCTCTAGTTAGTCATACCAATATGGCTAGTACCACCACAAGCAATTTGATGTAAATAGATGGACTCATACTAACTAGTACCAACTATGAGTTTTGTTCTACCAAGATGAAGATGTTTCTCGAGCTAAAGAAATGTTGGGATATGGTTGAAACCGAGTTCAAAGAACCTGATACAAATTTGCTAGCCGTAATGAATAATTCCTTAGAAGCTCGTCAAGACCGAGCTCTCACAGCCAAACGGATGATCCAAAGTTGCATCAAGGAGTCTACTTTTCTATGGATATCAACATCTACCAATGCACATCCAGCTTGGAATCTGCTCGCATTCACCAACAAGGGAACAGACCGAGTAAAAAATGTAACATTGCAAACCCTTCAAATTCAGTATGAACATTTGAAAATGAAGGAAACAAAACTATAGATCAATTTATGACTAGGGTTTTGAGCATTGTGACCGAGTTTCAAACCTACGACAAACATCTGGAACAGACGGTAGTTGTTCAACAGATTCTAATGTTTCTTACGAATAAATTTTCTATGGTAGTGATTGCCATAGAAGAAGCAAAAGATCTATCTCAGTTCACCCTAGAAGAGTTGACTGTATCCATTTTATCTCATGAAGCTCGATTCAATCAAGAAGAAGAGTCATTGACCAATTCTTTCAACACCCAATCTTCCCTTAGTATAGGTCGAGGAAGACGATGATGAGATAAAGGAATAAGATTCAGAGGGTCTCACTATACAGAGGAAAAAACCAGTCTTGAATACCCATATCACTCAGAGCACACTCACAACTCTCAAGGTTAGAAGGGGAGAGGCAAGAGATGGACCAATAAGTCCAATACTCAATGTAACTACCGCAAGAAGTATGGCCACTTTGAATGAGAATGCATAAAGAAGAAAGCATACCAAAATAGTGGTCGAGCTAATGTCTCTAAATAATAAGGCTCGTAAGAGGTGATGTTCTTGTCTTATCAAGATACTGAGGAAAACTACAACTCATATCTATGGCTACTAGATAGAAGATATCCACAACAGTATGGTGTAGATTATGATGAAATATTTTCTCATGTAGAAAGGATAGATACCATGAGATTTGTACTTTCCATTGCAGCACAAAACCAGTGGCATGTTTATCAAATGGACATGAAAAATGCCTTTCTTAATGGTATTCTTGAAGAATAAGTTTATGTAGATGAGCCACTTCAATATATTGTCAAAGGTCATGAAGAAAAATTGTTTAAGTTGAAAAGGGCCTTTTGTGGTATAAAAAAAACTCCACGAGTTTGGTATAGTAGGATTGACTCCTATATCATAACCAATGGGTTCAACAGAAGTGGAAATGAGCCCGCTTTGTATGTAAAAAGAGTTCAACAAGGTAACATGTTGATTATCTATATTTATGTTGATGACATGATTTACACTACATTAGAGAAAATTTCAACCCAAAATGGGCCTTTCAACCCTAATTCAAATTCCATGTCATCATGTGTTAGCCAATGAAATTGCTTTAAATTTGAAATACCATATAGGTCTTAAACACATTTTCAATATAACTTTGGGGATAGGTATCATAAAAAGACTACTTTTTTTGTTCGTATTTTGGACAAATATCTCATTATGTTCTTACTCAAATTTGGAGCCAAAGAGATCCCTGGATGCATAATTAAATTCTGCATCCAACGAGTACCCACTATGCATACTTTTGACATACCCCTCTACCCGAAAAACAAGAAATACCTAAAAAAACGTGATGATGTTGTCATCATCACGTTTTTTCAGGTATTTCTTGTTTTTGGGATAGTTGGGTCCATCAAGCTAATAGAGTGTGGGTACTTGTTGGATACATATTTAATTCCGCATCCAACGATCTCTCTCGATCGAAATTTGAGTAAAAACACAGGGAGATATGTCTAAAATATGAACAAAAATTAGTTTTTTTCTTTTCTTCCTCCAGAATTAATAAATATTATTTTATTATTTTAACTATGATTTTATTATTTTCCTTAGGAGGCCCATTTTGAGTTTAAATTTCCTCTAATGGTAATTTAATGCTTGAAGAACTTAGGACAATCATGAAAAATGAATTTGAAATAACTGATCTAGGACTAATGAAGTAAGTTCCTTAGTCTAGAAGTTACTCAAACTTATCAAGGTATTTTTATTTGTGAACATAAGTATGCTATTGATATTTTCCAGATATTTAGAAAGGATAAATGTAAACCAGCAGAAACCCCATTTCTCTAGGAACCAAGTTAACAAAAAATGACAATGGACCAGTAGAAAATTCTACACTCTATAAAAGAATGGTAAGAATTTTAAAGTATTTGACTATGACTAGACCTGATTTGATGTAGGTTTTCATTCTCATTTCCATATTTATGGATTCTACCAAAGACTCGCACAGGAAAGTTGGAAAAATAATTATGAGATATGTTGTAGGCACACTCGGATATGGCCTGTGGTACACTCATACACAAAACAATTCTCTCACAAGGTACATTGACAGTGATTTTGCAAGAAGTATTGATGATAGGAAAATTACATCAGGTTATGCTTTTCATTTGGGTACAAATATAATATCTTTGGCATCTCAGGAACAACCCATTGTCAGCATGTCTTCTACAGAAGTAGAATATGTAGCAGCCACCATAACAACTTACCATGCAATTTGGATAAGAATACTTTTAAAGGATATGGGGTGGTTTTGAACTGCCTCTGTAGGTACCTATGAGGGGGGTTTATAACCGTCCCAAATTTTTGTAATAAATTATTTTATGGGGGGTTTTAAAACACCCCAAAAAGACACTTCTAACGCTGGTTCTATTCGAGGGAGTTTTGTTAAGAAATCCCCCAAAGGTTAGTAAGATGGAGTTTTAGGGGGGTTGAGAACTGCCCTTGTAGGAACCTATGGAGGGGGGGGTTGAAACTTCCCCTGTAGGTACCTACAAGGGGGGTTTGTATCCATCCCTAAATATTTATAATAAGCACTTTTCGGGGGGTTTTCGAACCGCCCCCATAGGTGTCTATGAGCAGGGATTAGAACCACCCTTAAAAGTCACTTTTTTTTAGGGGGGTCGTTAGAACCGTGCCCGAAATTCACTTTTAGGGGTAGTTTTGATTTGTTCCAAAACCACCCCTCAAAGTAAAAAAAATTAGCATCGGTTCGATTAGGGGTAGTTTTGTAAACATCACCTCCAAATCCAAAACTGTCCCCAAAACTTACTTTGGGAGGTGAAAGACAACACCCCCTAAAAGTCAAATTTGATGTAGTGGTAGTAAAAGTAATTATTTAGTTTTGCATTTTCCCAGCAAGATGCTTTGCTTGGTGCAGTTGAAAATCATACTAAAGGAATAGAATTTAAGGTGCTGACAAAGAGGGTGTATGAAGGAAGAGGAATTAGAGTTCCTCGCCAAGGTATAGTCCACCCTATAAAGGAAATAGAGCGACTTCATTATGCAGGACTATGATATAGTGAATTTGAAGAATGGTCCAAAAAATTGGAAGCAAGAACCTCCTCAAGTGTCAAGTTTGAGTCAATCCAGAAAGAGATTTTGCAAGATAAAACCATGTCACACCATTTCGATGTCAATCCAGGAAATACATATCGAGAGAGAGGTTGGGGCTATGGAAGGTATACACGTTATGATAATTTAAATGAAGAAAATGATTTGAATATGCAATATATGAATCCTTGCACTTTTTTGTGGAATGTGGGAAGATACTAACTATGCACAGGGGAATCAAGATGGCATATGCAAAGCTACATCCATAACTTCATCTAGAGAAGGAATTGTGAACAATGATAACAACAAGAATAGAGTGGAGTTCAAGAACACAGGCCATAATTTTTTAACTCATTATTGTAAGAGTGATTTTTCGGTACAAATTCAGAGAGGGATAGTTGCAAGACTTCTTCCGGAAGAAGAAGAGGCCCTCATTCATGAGGATACCTATCAAACAAAGTTTTCAATCTCCAAAAAATAATCATGAAATGAAACACTCATGGTCATAAACTTGGGGAGAGAACCTAAGATGAAACAATTATGGCCATCATTTTGGGGAACCATCCTAAAATGGAGACATAATGATTATTAATTGTAAATAGTTAGATAGAATGCATACATTGTCTTTCTATTTTTCAATTATTGTAAGTAGGATGGAAATAGATTTTAAAAGTTCACCGCCTTTCAAAAAAAAAAAAAAATGAACAATGGAAATTGTAGAAAACTATAATTAGTTGGAATATTAACTCTAATTATAATGGATCCAATGTCAAAGTTTAAAATTTAATGGTTACATTAAGTTAGGGTTCGTATTGGCATTTAATTTAATAGAGGTAGGACAATAGTAACTAAGTTTTAAGTATTGGTTAGAGTTAGTATTATTAAAAAAATAGAATTAGGTTGTGGTTAGGATTTTAGGTTAAATTGACATTATAGATAATTATAGCTTAGATTTGGTTTAGAATTAGGGTTAGTATTTTTTCATTAAGTTTTTTTTAGGATTAAAATTTTTAGAATGGATCAGGTTAATAATTTAGATTTTATAAACAAATTAACAAATTTGGAATATAATTATTAGTTATGGCTAATATACTAATACAAATTGCAATTTTTTATTTATCTAGGTTCTTAATATTTGGTGTACTTCATTAGAATCATTTAAATCCTATTAAAACCCATTAATTCTACGGGACTCTTTTAACTTAGAAGCTCAAGACACTTTTCTCTTAATGATGAGCCTTCTTGAGTGGCATGAAACGTGGAGACTTATATCTTTCAATGCATTTTTCCATCTCTTCTTATAGATGACTGATGTTTTATGCCATGTAAAATGTATACTTTATGGTGTGAACATCACAAAGATATTTTTGTAAATGTCATGTTCATGTACATGTCATCTAAATAAGAAATTCAAACATTGCAAATATTATGGGAACATGTTTGGATTTTTCTTTCAAGGACACGAGTGAAGGAATTGGAAAATAAATTCATTCAACAACTCTAACAAATACATCAAGCCAAGATGGGTGAGGCATGACAAGCATATGGTTGATCAAATCCAAGGTAGTTTTTCAAGACGAAGATCAAATACTTGATAAGTGAGATATAAAACACGGTAAATGGTATATTATATTCTCATTTAAAATACACTAACATACCATCCATACAATTTGAAAGTGTGGGCTTAAAGCCTTGGCATGCTTCCATATCAAACCCCATCTTTAGAGCTCACTGTCTAATATGAGGCCTTATAATGAGAAATTATGTTTTTGTTCTCTTCATAGGCCAATGAAGGGATCCTTTTTTCCATAAAAAAATATTCACGGAATAAATTTATAGTGCTATGAAAATATGTATAGAATTGTGTATACATAATAGAACTTACAACAATATGTGCAAAAAGTCGAATCTTTTTATCCTCAAGATTAGTTGATAGTTCATGTTAATTATCATTATCATCAATGATATTTAGTTTTTAGTTTTTCAAAGTGGAAATGATTTCTCTTATTAAAATTGTAACTTGATTAATATATATTTATCTATCTAAAATAGGAATTGAAAATTTTAATAATTTATTTAAAAAGTTTGAATTTAAAAAGAGATAGTGAAAGCTACTAAGGCTTTGAGTAGAGATTGACTACACATCAACTTCACATCAACATGAGCACGTGAAATTCATTAAAAACATTGGATGAATATTATTTTCATCCCATAAGGTCATAAAGTAAGGACATCTTTCATAGAATACTGAAAAGGACAACAAATCCACACAAATCAAAAAGAATTCGAGGAGCCTAACAAACCCACACAACTAAAGAAGAATTTGAGGAGCCTAACAAACCCACATAACACAACTAAACAATTTGAACAATTTGAGGAGCCTAACAAACCCACACAACTAAAGAAGAATTAGAGGATCCTAACAAACCCACATAAAACATTTTTTTAACCAATTTGCATTGCAGTTCCCTGCTAAGTCTATTCTCTTCCCTCAAAACTTTCCAGTATTGAGCAGATGGTGTCATTGCAGCCTTTGACTTTTTAAACGGGATCTCCAGTTCCTTCAGTTCCTTCTGCTTCAGCTGTAGTGCCTCCACATATATGTCCGTGCTTCAGCTGTAGTGCCTCCACTTCTCTGTCCTTGTCCTTCTGCTTCTGTTGTAGTTCCATGCGATAAATCTCAAGACTCATCCTTTCATTCTCCAATTTTTTGTCCTTGTTTGGTAGTGCCATGCGTTTATACTCAAGTTCCCTCTTTTTATACTGAAGTTCCATCTTTTTGTACTCAAGTTTCTTCGGTAGTGCGATGCGTTTATACTCAATTTCCTTTTTTTTAATCTCCATCTCCTGCCTTTTCAATTCATTTTCCGGCATCCATGCTGTTCTTGGATCATCTGGTTGCATCAGTGTTTTTCTTGCATTATCTAGCAACACGCAAGACATCACTGGATCATGTTTTTCTGGGGCAGTGGGGTTATGTGACTTCGAATAACTTTTTCCCTCTGACACTTTGATCAGCTTCATTCTCTTAGCTGGATAGGACCCTATGCCCTCTGCTTCGGCATTTCTATTATTCTCATCATAATTGTCTTCCCCATCTTCATAATTTCCTCCATTTTCATCATTCATGGCAACCTCTCTGCTTTTACTTGTCGATGACTGCATACCAAGATCTGCTGCGACATCTCTGTTATTCTCAGCATAACTGTCCTCCCCATTTTCATCATTCATGGCACCCTCTCTGCTTCTTTTAGTTGTCGATGACTGCATAGCAAGATCTGCTGCGACCTCTCTGCTTCTTTTAGTTGTCGATGTCGATGCCTGCATACCATGATCCTCGCCATCTTCATGATTTCCTCCATTTTGATCATTCGTGGCACCCTCTAATCCATTTTGATCATTCATGGCACACTCTCTGCTTTTAGATGACTGCATACCCAGATCTGCTGCGATAGCAGGCAGTCTGTTGTGATAATCGCGAATCTTTTCATAGTATAAGGGCAAGCTGGAGCTTAAAATTTTCCACAAATCCTCCTTGTCCTGAGGGAGAAGATTCATAGAACATAAGAGACGAGGATTCTTAACAAATTCGTCTGATTTGGCCCTTCCAAGCACATCATTCAGTCTCTTATAGCTCTTGTTGAGGCCGTTGAATTTGTCTTCACATTGCCTGGGAGAAATAGAGAGATTATGTTTCTCCATCATGATATTTGAAACAGATTTCAACTTGCCACGCTTCTTCTGATTCCCATTCGCGTTCTGCACATCAGAAACCACTTGAATCAGAAACCTCACCATGTCTTCTGTCCACGTCATCCGTGACCGCAGAGAATTCTTCTTGTCCTTCCCACCATTTTGATGGTCGTCGGTTCCATCCATCGTCAGTTCCATGGTCTCACCGTCGTCATGCAGATGTTGTTGCTGTTTTTGTGAAGGGGCGCGCAAGTCCACCATTTCCTTGTTGTTTTTGTGAAGGGGCGCGCGAAATAGAATAACAGTAAACACAGTCGCAGTCCAAGCTTCGTGTGATTCAAAACAGACCCGTAAACACTGAAATTCGATTCTTACTTGTTGTATATAACGTTGTCCTTGTTATATAAATAGCTATGGCTTCATCTAGAAGCTTTTACATTCCATTCGAAAATTATGTAGTTTTTTTATTTGGTCGGTCATTTTGTAAAAATAACCGTTCAAATCAAATAATATATATAATTTCCTGGTTTCCAGCTTCATAGCAATCTATGCCATCTCCTCCCACTCTTCAGCATTGACCGCTATTATTTATTTTAACCTGAGCTACCCTCCTTGATCTCCCTCGCTACAATATAACTCCCTGCTTCCCTCGTTTAATATATATATATATATAATTTCATGGTATGGTGGGGGCGTGGAGAGTCCTTCTTTCGAGCACTCTACGTTTAATATATATATATAATTTCATGGTCTCCGGCTTCAAAGCAATCTATCCCATCTCCTCCCACTCAATGTATCCCATCTCCTGCCTGTCTTCAACGCAATATAACTCCCTCCCTTCCTCGTTTAAGGTGGTTTCGTTTTTTTCCTTTGTATTTGGACTTATGGGAATGGTCCCCATAGAATACAATAAATTCAAAAGCGTGGAGGTAGGATGCACATTCTAGTCTTCAAATATGAGGGTGAATGCCCCATCATACAATGACGACGAGAATTGAAAGGAGCTCAATATTTTTACACTTTCTATGACATTTATCCCATCCTTTGATGGGCGATGGGAGAGAAACATTCTCATGGTAAAAGAGGTATTCCCATTACATATCAGACCACACTCGAGACCTCCTTTAGTAAGGTACTAGATACCAACATATGAGTAATGAATTCCCCATGATAATTGCAGAGATGGCATATACTTGGATGTTGTTTCTCAGTAAGAACATTGTTGATCAAGCAAGTCATATAAAATATTTTATTTTTGATTACACGTTCAATTTACATACTTTAGTCCACCATCATTTAAGAATTTCGTGTTGTTATATTATAAATAGCTCCTTATATTCAAGTTTAATTTGATATGGGTTAGCATATGGCTTTTTGACCAATATGAGGGAGTTTAATTCATATGCAAAACTTATGGATGATCTTTGAATGCCTTCAGTATATCGATCCCAAATGGAGCTTTATGGGCATATAAGGAAAACCATCGAAGTGTTATACCATTTTGATTACAAGGAATCTAAAAGGATTTTCATATATCCATCTACTAAATCATAGAGATGAAGAGAGTGTAGTTTTTTTCCATGTTAACCAATATAAGATCCTTGGCTAAGCAACCGAGAACTGGACTCATGCCTAACGTAACCAATTTACCATTTCTTGGATTACACGATAAGTCTTTCCCTATAATGTGAAAATTTCTTTTTATGACCGACGAGAAGAAGTCTTCTCCATTTTTGTTTGAGGGATTGGAATGAATCTAACAGAGGATTTTGCACGGTGCTATACATTTATGATATATACATTCGTGCCAAATTCCTTTATGTGTAATAAAAATTCAAAGGCTTTTGGAATCCATAGTGTGTTAAAAAAGTAGAGGTTCTTCATTCTCCATCCACCCTTTCATTTTGGATTCCATAATAATTCTCATTTGCAAAGAGGAATGCCTACCTCTTCCCTATTTTGTGACTATAGGTATGTTTTGCGAAGTTTCCTTATCTTGTTTAGAATTTCATTTTGTATATATGTTAAAGACATCCAATAAATAGGTATTGCTTCAATCTCAATTTTGGTGAGTAGTAGATGCCCATCTAGAGAAATCCGTCACTAGTACGATAGACCAATTCATTTAATGATTTTTTTTAACCATTTCGAATCAAAGATCCTATATTCATTTTCTTTAAGAAGAAACCCTATGTATTTGAAACAAAAATCATATGGATCGACCTCCATTAAGGGTATCATGATGAGAATTAGAGGTTTGTGAGATTTGGAACATGAATGAACAAAATGGATTTTTTCTTTTTATTTATCTCCATATCAGTGGCAGAGGAAAAAATATTTAAAACTATGTTTTCACAGTTTTCCTATCACATGGATGCTTTCCTAGATATCACTAAGCGGTAATGTGTAATGTGTTTACAGTAAGTGGTGGCACTGCCTTTACCCTTTGAGCAATGTGTGGTTCTACCCTATCACCGCTCTGTCTCAGTGAGGAAGAAGCGCCGCCCTTGGTAAAAAGTGCAAAAACAGAGGTTCTCACGAAGCTTCTTGAAAGAAGGCTTCTCAGCACCCTTATCCCTGATCACTAGGTCTAGTTGGGCTCGAGATCCATCCTTGTAGGATCTCCTAGCCACCTCACCCACCAATTTCTCAACTATCTCTATCCATTCCAAGCCTATAAAAGCAGGCCCATTCTCCATGGTTGAGGAGAGAGCACAATTATGATGTTGCTTTGATATTCTGCCCTTAATCAGTTAAGTGAGATTGAGGGAGCAAGTTGGAGCTATTGCGGACGAGATTTTGGCTTTGTGAAGGAGTACATCGACACTAAGGAATAGATTGTAAACTTCTTCTCTATTATCTAATGCGAAATTGGTTCCTTTCCCATGAAATATATTGTGTCATTATCATATGTTTTATTATTGAATTCCTTGGTCATCAATATAGAATAGTGGATTATATTCTGGTTTTGTTAGATCTTGTTTGGTGTTTTACTTGTGATTATACAGGTATATCCATGAAGGATCATCTTTACAGGAAACAACTATAATTGTACATCAAAGAGACTTGATTCCATATCTCCACCCATTCTAGGGAATGTCTTCCAATCTTGTCATGTAACATTTGTTCTAGATATGAACCATTCGGACTAGATGAACAACTCCTGTCTACATAAGGTGCAAAATTCCTAGCTACAAATATGGCTACTCCCCTGGGGAAGAGCTTTAGCTGATCTGATCTTCCTTAGTCTTTTCAAAACATTTGTTTGAAATCCAAGCTCTCGTTCTTTATCAGTTCAATCAGATCCACTAGCTAATCTAGTGGTTATTGGTTTGGTATCTTCAGATATGTTGAGATCTGACTTTTCTTACTTTCTGTGCTCTTAAATACTGTTAATTCATGATTTAAATGCCAGTTGCACTGTGATTTGACTTTGCTTTTTTGCCATCTTTTTTTTTGGACATCTACAGGGAACCACGTATGCATAGTGGGCAATAAATGATGGGAGATATATTACCTAATCCATAATTGAACTTGTAACTATTTAAAAAGAAACATCTACTTAACTGAAATTCTATATATATTATTATATTTTAAATTCTTATACATGATTGAATTTACTCTACCAGATCAAGTAGCTGCATTTAGAAATACACTGGTAGCAATTGATCCCCTAATAAAAATTAGGGTTGAACTTTATTTTAAAATAGAGTTTACATTTATTTGATTTCAATTTGTTAATATTATTTTTAAATTTTTTTTCTCATAGCAAAATTATACAGTCAATGTCATCTTCGGCTACCCATTAAAATTGCAAACCAGGGATTTGGACGAGGAAATTTAATTTATAAATTAAAGCTTCCAAATTTGTCACGGTTTGGACTGAGAGGATGACATTATCAGTAGAAATGCAAGTTTCTATACTACATGATCCATGTATCTTCTCAACAATTTCTGTCGTAAAGAATTGCTTAGATTGATCACACACGTAGAAATAGAACATTGCCAATATAAATAATCCTCGGCCTGACCTATTCGATACGAATAACGAAATCTTCTAGTTTCAATAACTATGTTTTACCAATTGTACATACACCTTACCTACTATTAGATTCTTTAGTTAAGCAACTTCATAATTTTGCAACTAACCAAACTCCGTTACATAAATGTCTGCCATAAAAAAATAAAAATTTTAATTATCCTCCAAAATAAATGTCGGCTAATGACATTTACCTTTTACTATTATTAGAGATTTTTTTATTGCTGAAATTTATGTAACGTTATGTAACATTACATAACGTTACAAGATATTCCCCATACTAAGCTATAGAGCGCCTCTTGGCGCAAAGATCTGATTTCTTGAATGTCAAATTTAATGTTGTAAAAGGGTTATTTTGCTGAAATCAAAGAGCTAGGATAGATTCATCTTTCCATTTTTCTTGTATGCTTGGTTTTTTATTTTTTGAAAGGATTATTGTTTGAGAGCTTAGCATTAGTTAGATCTCAGGATTATTGTTAAACAAATATGAAAAGAAAGACTTGTTTGATTGGTTGCTTGTTTTCATTTTTCATTAAAGTTTGTGAAGGACTTCTTTTTTCTTTGAAAAAAGTTTTTTTTTTTTTTGTTGAGACTTTATTCATATTTTTGTTTGAGAACAAATTATTGGGCCTCTTATTGGCCTCATTAGCTTCCAGATCTCCATATTTCTTCTCTTTCTTTTACATTCTGATCTCATCAAAAGAAAAATATTAGTGATTTTAAGTTAGATCTTTCTAGATTTTAAAAGAAAAAATGAAAAAGTATTGATTATACCTTTAGGTGTGTTTTGTCTTTCTTCTTAGACAAAAGTGATCTAACCCTATTTTCCTTTCTTTCAAAATCAGTTTGAAGTTTTTTTCTTGTTCTTTCTCTTGAAAAAAGCTTGGTTTAGTGTAGTTGTTTGGGAAACTTTTTGGTTTCAAAATGAAAATTGAAAAGAAAAATACTCTCTCCTTCCCATAGGTAGGCATGTCTTGAAAAGTAAAGTGAAAGTATCTACATTTCATATTTGCTTGTATTTACATTTCTATCGAAACTCCATGCATTCATCTAACCACTCAAGTTAAAATTAACGGTAGTTATAGGTCTAAAATTGTATAGAAATTTGAGTGATAAGTTAGTGACGTCTTCGAGCATTGTAAAAAATAGGAGGTATCGTTATTTTCAAGAAGTGATGTTCACTTGATGGTTGCAAATCATGCATTGAGGTACCTAAAGGGTACATTTGAGTATGGGCTCAATTATGATACGAATCAGAAGATTAACCTAGAGGGCTATGTGGATTAGTATTGAGCAGGCAGTGCCATTGATAGGAAGAGCACTTTGGGGTGCTTCTTCAGTATGAGATCATGTGTGATCTCTTGGTTGAAAGGATGGAGTCCTACATGGAATTGAGTACATCCAAGGCAAATGATGTTGCCACTTGCTATTTGGGAGGTAGTATGTTTCCTTTGAAAACTACTAGTTGATTTGCTTGATATGACTTGCATTTTTGGTATGATGCAGAGAGGAGAAGTGAAGCTCCAGTTTGTGATACAAATCGAGATATCTCAAAAGAGGGAGTTATAGCATAGCTGGTGAGACAAGTTGTCCGAGCATAAATCCTGGTGAAGCTCATAGGTTTCTCAGACATAAATGGTCCTGTAGGTTGTCCTTGGATGTAGTTGGTCCTAGCAAAGTTCACGGGTTATCCTTGGATGTAATCAGCCCTGATGTGATTCTATGCTAGAAATGGTGATAGTGAAGTTTGAGTACTTCACGAAGAAGCTTGGTGTTCTCCAGATTGAGGTTCCCTCCAAAGGGAAGTGATGATTTCGTGTGCCCTTCCGACATGGTGAGAGGATTGGTTCCTTCCATGGTCATATATAAGTGTTGTTCCCTTCCAACATGGTGAGAGGATTGGTTCCTTCCATGGTCGGATGTAAGATCTGTGACATGGTGAGAGGATCGGTTCCTTCCATTGTCAGGTATCTGTGTAGATGGCACATCCATCATGAAAAAAGGATGGCTTTGTTGAGGCTCATATAGTATGAAAAAGGACTACCTCTAAGTAGTTGCCACACCTAGTATGAAAAAGGACCAGCTCTGTGATGCCTTACCTAGTATGAAAAAGGACTAGCTCTAGGAAGGTTCATCTAGTATGAAAAATGACTAGCTCTGAGTAGTTGCCACATCTGGTATGAAAAAGGACTAGCTTTGTGATGCCTCATCTAGTATGAAAAAGGACGAGCTCTGTGATTCCCTACCTAGTATGAAAATGGACTAGCTCTGGGAAGGCTCATCTAGTATGAAAAAGGACTAGCTCTAAGTAGCTGCCACATCTGGTATGAAAAAGGACCAGCTCTATGATGCCCTACCTAGTATGAAAAAGGACTAGGTCTAAGAAGGGTCATCTAGTATGAAAAAGGACTAGCTCTGAGTAGCTGCCTCATCTGGTATGAAAAAGGACTAGCTCTAAGATGATACATCCAGTATGAAAAAGGACTGGCTCTGTAGTGGTTCCTATGATGAGAAGAATCAAGAGATAGCACCTGTAATGATGCCCAATGATGATCCAGATCGAGTGATGATGATCCAGATCCAGTGATGATGATCTAGTAGAAATGATCCAAATCTAGTGATGATCCAGATCTAGTGATGATGTCCAGTGATGATCCAGATCCAGTAATGATGTCCAGTGATGATCCAGATCTAGTGATGATGTCTAGTGATGATCCATATCCAGTGATGATCTAGATCCAATGATGATGATGATCTAGATCGAGTGATGATCTATATTTAGTGATGATGATACAAATCGAGTGATGATCCAGATCCAATGATAATGATACAGATCCAATGATGATGTCCAGTGATGATCTAGATCTAGTGATGATGATGATCCAGATCCAAATGAAGATGACTTGAAGACGAAGATGACTTGATGATGATCCAAATGATACAATGAAGAAGACTTGTGTTGATATATTGTGTCGAGAGAATACCTTCCTAGTTAAGAGGGATTGTTGATGTATTTGTAACTTCAGAATGTATTCATCCATATTTCTTATGTATTGTAACCCGAGGTTTGTTCCGGGATGTATTGTAATGTATTTGAGTCATGTCATACCCCGATGTTTATTCCGGGAAGTTTCTATAATGAGAAAGTCATGTCAAGTCATTGTGGGTAACCCTCCATTTGGTCAAGGGTTAAAGTCCCCACAGTTGTGGGGCCCTTGGGTTATTAGACTATCCTAGTGAATACGACCCTATGTGAGTCATTGTAAGTCGGGGAAATAGTCCCCACCATTGTGTTACCCTCCTATTGGTCAGAGGAGGCAAAGTCCCCACAAGTGGTGGGGCACTAGGGTTATTAGACACTCCTAGAGATGTCGGCTCTAGTGAGTAATTGTTAAGTGAGGCTGACATGTTGGAGTGGGTTCCAAGTGAACAGAAGAATATAAATAGAGAGTGAGAGCCTCTCTATTTATCATACTCATACACACACACTCACTCATTGGGGCGCATGAGTGAGAGAGGAGAAGCTCTCTCAGTGTGAGAGAGAGAGACTACTGTTGTCGGGAGATCACTTACTGTTTTGGGGATTTTCTATTTTGGTTTTGAATCTATCTCTGAGGAATTTGCATGGTTTTCAGCATTTATGGTTTCCCCAAGGATAAACACTGTGTTCATTGTCTCTTGTGTTTGATTGATGTGCTTGTTATTCTCTCAATTAAATATCCTAATGTTATGCTAGCTTAATGATGAAAAACTAATATTAGAGGAAATAGGTGAACCGTGAGAGTACGTCAACACCTAAATCCCTAACCCTATCCAATTCATGGGCCCTCCTTGAGAAAATTGGAATGTAGGGGCCATGTGGAGATGATTCCCTGTCCAAGTCATCCATATAACTTAGCAATTCTCCCTCCTTAGTCAAATATTTTCTACTTATATCCCTTATAACTTTTATGCCTTTCCTTTCTTTTGAGACTTAGTCTCCAAAAGGAAACTACACCCTCATTTTCAAAACTTTCCTGCTTTTGTTCTGATAGATTTTTTGAGTCTCCAAAAGGAAACTACAGCCTCCTTTCCCAAAAATTTCCTTCTTTTTTCATAGCTTTGGACACTTTTCCTTTTCTCTCTGACTTCTTTTGTCATAGAGTTTCCACATTCCTAATATCCTCCCTTGGCAAGTTGTCTTGTCAATTGTGCCTGACATGGAAAACTCAATTCCACATGTTATTTGCACAATAAATATTAATGAAAAAATAAAATTAAATACATTCCTCAATAATGTTTATTTAGCAACATTCTCCTAGGCTAATTAATTAATGTCTCATAAATAATATTTAGACAAAATTCCCTAGGTGAGGTAATTAATGCATCTTTGATCCCCTAATGTGTTGGACATGGTCAACACTTTTATGTCCAAAAATATGGGGGCATGAAAGTACGCCCCTCCTAAATATTCTTGTCCTCAAGAAGAAGCACTCTAGAGGGTTGCAAATTTGTCCACCATGTAGGAGAACTAGAGCATGAACTCATGTGCAAAAAAATGTTGACTTGCTTCTTCAAGCCAGCATGTTAAGTTTCTCAAAAAAACAAGCAATGCCAGGGTCCCATTGCTTGCATTGCACTCCCTTCACTGAGAATTCCTCCCAACACCACTTATCAGACAAAATTCTGCATGGATCCCATTTCCTCAACTGTAAGTATCCAAACATTAGTATCCACCATAAAAATTTATCAACAC
Source organism: Pseudotsuga menziesii (assembly GCA_001517045.1). Classification (NCBI taxonomy): domain Eukaryota; kingdom Viridiplantae; phylum Streptophyta; class Pinopsida; order Pinales; family Pinaceae; genus Pseudotsuga; species Pseudotsuga menziesii. The sequence continues at coordinate 29,559 of LPNX010219126.1, forward strand.
ATGAAATGAGATTCATGATGTGGAAATCATACCATTGCACTGAGACTTGGAAATTCTCAATGCGGAATTGGAAATCTATGAGATTTCCCCACCCAACATAAATTTTCTTGTGTTCTTGATGAAAATAAGCATTGAATCTCATAATGATGTTGCTGCAATGACATATGTGTGATTCCCATGTCCCAAGACAATTATGGGCATACTCCAACAACCATAGGTGCCCATGTTGCTCACAGAAGATGTAGGATGTGTCTGCTAAAAATTCGATCGTGTAAGAAAAAGGTACACCCTCCAAGGTGCATAACTTCAACAAGTATATACCCATTCTTTTCATAGATGAACATAAGCCTTTTATTGGTAATCCATATAGGATGTGATCATCCATATTCACCATGATGAATTCTTCCACCCATAAAGGTAGATCATGAAGTATTTCTTCCAAGACTTGAATGCCAAACCATGCTTCACCCATGCAAGAGAGAAAGGTACACCCATGAATATTCATTTTATCTTTCTAAATAAGTGCTTGGATTTCACCTTGTGCCAGATTTCTTCTTGCATGCATATATGACTTCACCCTTCCATGAATGCAAGATGGAAATTTATTATTGGGTGATTCAAAATATGCCATGCAATGGTACACCCAAACCATGGTAATAGGGGATGTAAGGTGGCTGCATAATAATTCTTGTTTGATGCACCCATGTCAAGGAAATGTCAGGTAGAACAAAGAATTTATGGCATGAAAAAAGAATAATTTTTCCTCCCAAGGTCTCCATTTCAGTGAGGCATCTATCCACCCATTCAATTTAAGGATAAGAAATTTGGTTTTCTGATTTGCATGGGATTTAATCAGCCACATATTCTAAATTTAAATTTCCTTTCCACATAGGAAGCTCATGGGGTCTTTCTTCCATAGCATGCCTCAAGAGACATTCCTTACATTCACAAGCTAGGCTTGTGCAACCTTGGCCTTCCATTTCCACTATGTACTCACTAATCCAATATTTGTACAAATAAGTGTATGTGCTTGCATATATGAATGGTATATCTTCCTGAGGGTACTTTTTCAATGAGACAAATGACTGATCAGAATATTCTATGGTATTCCCAAAACATTTCCTTCCATGCAAGGTGACACCTTCAAATTATTTTGAAGGTGATAGATATGCAACTTTGAATCTTGAAGGGATATTTGTGTGCCCTTTAATGACTTACTGGTGATCTCCAACTCATGAGTGAGCCTGTCAGATTCTTCTTCCTCCTTATTGAGTGCACTCTAGTACATCTCAGCCATCATGAGGAGATTATCCTTGTCAAATAGTAGGTTTACATAGCTCTCCTTCATCTTGGCCATGACTTCTTTCAGTGCTATGCACTCCTCCAGAAAGGCTTCTCCTTCCATCTCTGCACCAGAATATTTCCAACAACGTCTTGCCACCAAGGCATTGATGTCAACAAGGTTTTTCAGGGATGCCATAAGCTTCTCTCTATCCTCCTTTAGTGATCCACTCAAATTATGTGTCTCACAAATACTATACTCCACACAAAAATCATCCTCAACAGACAAGTCAACCTTTGAATTTTCTGAAGACTCACTTCCATGATGTGAAGTGCAGGGTATCTATGAATTTTATAATGACATGTTATCAGAAATCATTTCATTCCTTGTCATTTCAGCTTCATCATGCTACAAGAGAGTCCAAAATTGTAAATTTTGTTTATCTCTCTGCATCAGATTTTTCTCCTTCAATTTTCCTAGTTCACACCCAGCTGGTGGGGGCTTGTCTTCCACCTCATTGGGAAGTTCAGATGATGACTTCAGATCTGATATTTGTTCTTCTTTTGGATATGATACAAAATATACCTTATCATAATGAACAACATCACCCTCCTTTGCACTGATTTGGTTTTCAGCAACAAAGAAACTAGGAGAGAATTATTTTCCCTTGCCATTGTCCTTCATTCTGCAGTCCTCGAATGCAAGTGAAGACTATTTATATTTCCATTGATCAGATGGTTGTAAGTGACAATGAATTCTTCAAAAATCAGAACCTTCATCATACATGTTCTTCACGTTATCCTCTTCCTATACATATACTATGGTGTCCTTCTCTTCCATCAAAAATTTTGCTTCACACCCAAGCGGTGTGGCCTTGTTTTCTTATTTTGTATGTGGCTCCCAAGGTGACTGTAACTTTGATTTGTAATAATATTTAGGATCTGATCCAAAATATGTATGTTCACTACCATACGAACCCACATCCTTAGCAGTGGTCCGAAGATCACTGATAAGGAAACTGGAAGTGCATTCATATTCATTCTCTTCTTGGAGTAATGGGAAACAAGCAAGATCTTCTAGAGCATCTTCTTCCAAGAATATTGAGGTTTCTCCTTATTAAATGGTACTATGATCATTACTTGAGGAGACTATTCTTGAAGAAAAACCAAATAATCTCATAATTCTTGAACATGCCGATGGATTTGATGACTATTCACTTTTGGTTCCTTCCTCCTCCTCATTGCTCTGAGAGGTGGAACAAATTTGTTCCTCTGTGGATGATTTGTTTCTCTTGAAAGAGTAATCATCTAAATTATTGGGCTCAAATTCAAATCTGTAATAAAAATATTGTTTCAAAGGAATGTATTTACAAATATCTTCCCCAAGGAAATATAACCTTTGTAGTAGTGGGGCAAGTTTTCAATTGCATCTATCATCTTTGCTAAATCCTTATTAGGATTAGCCATGTGTAGTAAAACATTTCTTTCTTCATACTCCATATGTTCACAAAATTAACCTTCCTTGTCTCTTGACATTTGCAACCCATCATTAACATAGATCACCTCTTCTTCTTCAGTAAACTGATCAAAGCCATCATCTTCAACTACTAGTATAACTCTCATGGTTGCAAATTGAATTGGTGATATGGAAAATTAGTCAAAAGAGAGACTTCTTTCCACAGGAGTGGAGGAAAGTGCTATGATTCCACTGTAATTTCCCAAGTCTGATATTCATACAATAACACTCACTAATTCTGCAAATTAAATTAAAATTTCTGATATTGAATTATAACCACTCAGTGCATCTTTAGACTAAGCAAATCAAGGTGTTTTGCTAGGGAAATTTTCAGACATGGGAGTAGGTAGTGGGAAGAAAAAATGATTAAGTTCATAAAATTGAATTTCTTTCCCCTAACACATTTATATCTAGTACCATTCAGGTTTCATATTCTGCTATGCGGAAGCCTATTCTCACGCTTCTAGGTCACCCAACCGTGAAACTAGGGAAATTCCTCTTGTGCTTTCGACCAGGGGATTGGATAAAAGTGAATAGGTTTTATCATGCCTTAATACATCATAAAATATTTTTTGGTATAGTTACTAACAGATATATATTTTTCTGGAGGGATTAGGAAAGAATTGGCAATTTCAAGGAATTTTGGCGTAGTGGGACCCTGCACAATGGAGGATATCAAATGGAACAAACTAAAATATTATATGGAGTTATGTATGGGAATTTGGGTCTATCAGTGGACCATAGGAACTTACACAACTGTATTTGAGTGGACAAAACTCATTTTATAGAATAAATAGTAAAACTAGTCATTTAAAACTAGCATTCTAGCTAGTGTGCAAAATAAACCAGATAATTCGTAACAGATTGACTTCAGTGATGCATATGAAGTATGAAAGAGACCAATACTACTTCAATTAACATGTAAAACCATCCAAATCATTCCTAAAAAAAATTCTAATTCCTTATTGGACTTAGATTGATCAATTCCCCCCATTACAATGGCAAAACAAGATTTTTATTTGAAACTAAGAAGGTAAACTTCAGGGACAGAATTATTTCGACCTGATAAATATAAATGAAAAATTTATCATATTTTTTACATCAGAGATAATTTTATATACTGGAAATTACACAATGAGACTCCAAAATGGTGGGTAAGAGGCCCAAAACATGGCTAGAGAAGGGCTAAGAGCGTAGGTGAAGCATGGTATTCATTGGAGCTCGACCTAAATGTGATGGAGGCTGAAAATTATTTCTAATAGGACTTCAATGACTGAAACTCAAGTGCTCCATACCTAAAAATATAATATAATATGAATAAATGAGTGGGGAAGGGAAGGTTTGGGGCTCATCTCCTAAGTGGCTGAGGCACATCACTCAAAAAGGAATGCTCACATAAGCATAGATCAATAAACACATCAACAAAACTATGTGAATGATCTCAAATTGTTCTTTAATAAAAATTTGGGTGACCTGTTTAGCAAGTAGAGGAAATAGGTGACCTGTGGGAGTAAGTCAACACCTAAATCCCTGACCCTAGACAAGTCATGGGCCCTCCTTGAGAAAATTGGAATGTAGGGGCCATGTGGAGATGTTTCCCTATCAAATTTATCCATATGACTTAGAAATTATCCCTCCTTATTCAAAGAGTTGTTACTTTTATCCCTTACAAATTTTATATTTTTCCCTGATTTCCCAGGAAACTATGCCCTCCTGTGGAAAAAGTTTCCTCCTTTTGTTCTAATATATTTTCTGAGTCTCCAAAAGGAAACCACGCCCTCCTTTGCCAAAAATTTCTTGCTTTTGTTATGACATCTTTGTCATAGCTTTTGGGCACTTTTCCTTTTCTCTCTAACTACTTTTTTCATAGAGTTTCCACTTTAATCTTAATCTCCTCCCTTGTCAAGTTGTCTTGCGAATTGTGCCTCGCATGGAAAGCTCAATTCCACATGTTATTTTCACAATCAATATTAATTATATATTAATGATAAATGAAAATTAAATACATTCCTCAATAATGATTATTTAGCAACATTCTCCTAGGCTAATTAATTAATGTCTCATAAATAATATTTGGACAAAACTCCTTAGGTTAGGTAATTAATGCATATTTGACCTCCCAATGTGTTGGATAGGGTCAACACTTTTATGTCCAAAAATATGGGGACATGAAAGATGAACATTCTAGTCTTGAAATATGAGGGAATTCTTGATAACCAAAATACACCATCATACAATGACGAGAATTGAAAGGAGATTGGTATTTTTACACTTTCGATGACATTTATGCCATGCTTCAATGGGAGAGAAAAATTCTCATGGTATAATAGGTAGTTCCATTGCATATCATACCACACTCGAGACCTCCTTTATGAAGGGATCAGATACCAATATTTGAGTGATTAATTCCCCATGATATTTGCACATATGACATATACTTGGATGTTGTTTCCCTATTTTATGTAGGTCGTCCCTAGTAAAAACATTGTTGATCAAGGAAGCCATATATAGCATTTTATTTTTTATTACAAGTTCAATTTACATACTTTAGTCCACCACCATTTAAGAATTTCCTAGTGATATATTATAAATAGCTCCTTATATTCAAGTTTAATTTGAGATGGGATAGCATATGGCTTTTTTACAAATATGAGGGAGTTTCATTCATATGCTAAAATTATGGTTGATCTTTGAAGTCCTTCACTATATCTATCCGATTGGGACCCTTATGGGCCCGTAAGGAAAACCATCGAAGTGTTATACCATTTTGATTGTGAGGAATCTAAAAGGTTTTTGATATATCTATCTACTAAATCATAGAGATGAAGAGAGTGTATTTTTTTTCCCATGTCAACTGATATAAGATCCTTGGCTAAGAAACCTAGAATTGGACTTATGCCTATCATAACCAATTGACCATTTCTTGGATTACATGATAATTTTTTCCCTATAATGTGATAGTTTATTGATATGAATGACGAGAAGAATTATCCTCCATTTTTGTTTTAGGGATTGGAATGATTCTAAGAGAGGATTTTGTATGGTGCTATATATTTATACATTCATGCCAAATTCCTTTATGTGTAATAAAAATTTAGAGGCTTTTGGAATCAATATATTGTTAAAAGAGATAGAGGTTTTCCATTCCCTATATTCCCTTTCCTTTTGGATTCCATAATAATTCTCATTTGCAAAGAGGAATTCCTACCTCTTCCCTATTCCCTGACTATAGGTATGTTGTGCAAATTTTCCTTATCTTGTTTAGAAATTCTTTTTGTATATATGTTAAAGACATCCAATAAATAGGTATTACTTCCATATCAATTTTGGTGAGTATTAGATGCCCAACCAAAGAAATCCATCAATGTTACGATAGACCAATTCATTTACTGATGTTTTTATAAACCATTTCCAATATAGGATCCTATATTCATTTGATTTAAGAAGAAATCTTATGTATTTGAAAAAAAATCATATAGATCGACGTCCATTAAGGGTATCATGATGAGAATGAGATTTTTGTGAGATTTGGAACATGAATGAACAAAATCAATTTTTTCTTTATATTTATCTCCATATCAGTGGCATGGGAAAAAATATTTAAAACTTGTTTTTGACATTTTTTCTATCAGATGGATACTTCCCTAAATATCACTTGATGTTATCCACAAATAGAACCAATGAAATTTAAATTCAACCCACAATTTTCACCCCAATGAGGTTCCCATTTGATTTTTTGGTGTTGATAAATTTAATGAGAGCATCAACAATAATATAAGGAAAAGTAAAGGGGATAGTGGGAACCCTTGGTGGAGGCCCTAGGAGTCGGACAAAAAAATTAGGTTGAGTTGTTTATGAGCACAACAAAGGATACACTTTCTTAGAAGTATGATATCTAAATGTTAGGAATGCATGAGGGAAAGATACCGATGTGAGGATAAGGTGAAGGTAGATCCAATTTACCTTGCCAAGTTCCTACGAAAGGTAATTGTTTAGCATAAAAGAAGGTTGATATTTGGATTTTATGGAGTATGAATCTTCTTTATAAACCCCAACTTCTTAAGGAATAATTCTTCAGTCTAGGAATCTAAATTGTTGAAAGGAAACATTTGAAGAAAGGATGGGTTTGGCTATACAAGCAATAATTTCATAGGTGACCTTGTAATTTTAGTTGCATAGGGATATGCGTTAATATTCATCAATCCCTGGGGGTTTTTCATTCTTCATAATATTTGCAACAAAACCTGAGTTCAAGGGTAGATGAATCTTACATGAGATCCTTGATTCTTCAACAACTTTACTATATCGTCAGCCATAAGATCCAACAAATGAATGAAAAGTTCATAGGTCTATCCATCAAATCCCAAATACTTTCCTACTTGAAAGGAGAGTACAATACCATGAAATTTAGATTTTGAGACATTTTTTCTATTTCTTATCATTCATATGGGCTTATCTGGCTATCAAAGAGAGAATATATTTCCATAATTTCCTTAATGTTCTCTCTCAGGATCACTAAATATAAATATCTATAATTATGGACAATTTCTTTAAGAATAGAGGAAAAATATTGGAATTCTTCTCCGTGATTATTTTTGACATTCCATAATGTATTGATTACTCTCCTACCATTTTTCTAATGATGAAAAAAATGTGTATTGTTTTCTCCTTCTAACATCCAAATGACTCTTCTCTTTATTCTCCATTATGCATCCATCAAAGAAAATAAACTAGCTTTTTATTACTCCATAATGATGATTTCATACAGGGTTTCTTGTTTCACCTGAGCATTGTCTAGGCATTCAAGGTTCCTTGATATCTAATCCTCGATTGTTAATATGTTTCTCTCATATTAGTGGAAAGTATTATTTTCCTAACTCTTTGTAAGATCATTGTTCTTTATTATGTTCTGTTGGAAGGATAGCATGGTCTCATTCTGATGAGAAAGTGAACATGGAGACCAGTGATTAAAGACAATATATTTAAAAGCTCCATCTAAGATCAAGGGGATTTGAATTTAAATTAAGGAAGTGAATTAGTGACCTTAACAAAGATTTAAGGGAGAATTATGTAATGATGAGATATGGTTTATTTTACAGTTTCATATTTCTATGCTGGTAGGGTGAGTAGAGTGAACTATTTCACAAGTAAATGGTTGGTTCTCTTAGATATATCTTGTGATCAGCCATTTTCTTCAACCATGTGGGCCCATCCTCTAGGGGTTGAATATTAAGCACCAAGTGGTTACTAATGACACGAGAAAAATGTTTTGGTGAATATCATATCTGTCGAAAAATCCCCATTGATAAGAACTATGAATGGTAAACTTTAGGTCTCCTGCAATGATAAGGTTTGGGAGGTATATTAAGGGATAAGTGGATAGAAAATCCCAAAAATATTTCTAACTGTGGCATGGTGTGTAGATTACTAGAAAATATAGAGAGCAATTTATAGATGAGGAAAGAGCATAAGAGAATATATAATGTTGTTGGATTATCAATGTATTTAGTATGAAGGAATTGCCCCATCCCATCATAAAACCTCCATAATTTCCACTTGCATTTTCCATTATAAATGTCCATTCTCAAAAATATTCTTGAAAATTTTATGTGTGGTGTCTGCTAAGCACATTGTATCCTAAATGAATAAAATAGAAGGGTGGACCTTATTGGAGAGTCTCTTTACGGACCTTTCCTTTGAAAAAGACTCTATTCCTCTTACATTGTGACATTGTTTTTTGTTTTCTTGCTAGAGCCTCTTTCTACATGTTACTAATAGCATGACTAAGATGATATACCGTCCCTCAAACAGATGGTATAGTTCTGGAATGGTTCGTGCTTAGTACCGTTGATTGAATAGGTTCATTTTTTTTTAGGGAAATAGTGATGTTTTGATGTCATGAGTTTCAGGATGAGATAACGTTGGAAAAAGTGTTTCATATGTGCTCCACTGATGAAATGGAGTCCTAAAAAGAAAACATATTAGTAACAATAGATAGAATGGATGAAATTTTATATGAGATTGAATGATCAGTATGAGTACTATCCTTCATCCAATCCAATCATGCCATATTTGGAGTAGAATAATGCTCATGTTGAGTAATTAGATTCTATTATGTTGGCCCTAGGAAATGACTTGAAGAAAGAACTAGAATAATTATTGAAAAGATGAACATTCTGATCACAGCATTCTGCTCGCAAGATGAGGAAAATCCACGACGGAAGGAGCCGCGACAAAATATGAATAAAGTAGTAAAAAAGAATAGTTTTGACGATTTTGGTGAAAGAGTTAGACTAAAATATTTTTTTTAGTAATACATAATGATTGTATTTTGGGTCGATAATTCATATTTCTAGATATAACTGAATGGATTAAAATAGAAAAACAACATGTCGACTGATAGTTGAGATTCAGTTGACGGTTGAATCAAGAATTGTAAAATCAGAAAAACTTATAAAACCATGGACACACGATATATTTGCATTGGTTGTTGTTTATTTATTGATTATTCAAAGGAAAAGATGGAATTGATCCAAGTTGTGTGCGAATCGACTATTCAAAAAGAGAGACAGAGACCAAAACCAAAGAGCACAAGATGAGATATTAATATATGAAATAAAAATAATATCAAAAGAAGAGTCTACATGCTAAGTGTGCAGACCAAAGGTGCGAAACAAATCCTCATGCCAGATGAAGAGAACCTTTGTGATTTTCCCCGTATGGGTTTCAATGTTATATCTTGTTTCTGAGTGTTTTAATGTTTGTATTATGTCCAATGCATATTTGATGTAAATGAGACTATATGAATGTGTCTCACAAACTTAATGGTAAGTGAACTTATATATGTCTCACACATGTACTCAGTTAACATATATTAATGCTTTATGTTGTATAATGTTATGTATGTAGATGAAATGATAGATAATTATCTTGAATGAATGAATAGAAACCGAAGTGTAAATCAGGGTTTCGGTCGTGTGCCCTGATAGTATTATAAGAGAGAAATTATCGACATAACTATGGAAACCTGTTTCTAGCAGTACCCATAAGATATCTTGGGTGGTACCTCATCAATGTCGTAGGTGTTGCTGACATATTTATCCTCTGTTAGGTCAATATCTTAAGTTTTGTTGACAGCCAAAGGATATGGACTTGGGTCAACTGAAAGTACTCCAAAAAATGGTTTCATTGTCGAGATTGTGAATCGTTTTTACTAGGATATGTTTTGGTACCCGACGGAGCCAAAAATTCAACATTGCGTTTATTTTAAAGCACTAGATTTTGCAGGGGAAGAAAGTGAAGGATCATGTCTAAGTGTGAGTGAATGGTTGGAGTTATACCTTTACACAGAAATTCATGAGAATTTCTTTAGTGAATTCTCATCATATTGCATGAGTTTTTGTTGAAGCTCGCAACACAGAAGAAAATTTTCCAATGAGGAGAACCGGCCCAGTGGAGTCCTCATCTAATCCAGTAGCTGCAAAGAACTAGAAATCCTATTTCTAGGGCTATTAACTTCTGGGTCGATAGTATTTTGGGTGCTATATCACATAAATTGCAGTTGACATAATTATTTCATACAATGAAGCAGAAAGAGAATCTTTCCAAGGTCCTAGAGGTCATAATCTAAAATCTTTGAAATTGTGTACAAATATGCTAGTGTGTGAGAAAGGGATCTTGAGAATCGATTTAGACGAGTAAATATTTGTGCACGGAGACCATAGATATGTCACAAGAAATATTGCGAGAAGAATGGATAGGGATAAATTGAGATGTTCTCTAGTAATTGTGAGACTGATTTAAAAGGTGGACACCTGAGGAGTGGAAAAATATTTTGGTCGTGAAAAAGAAGAAGGACCGTGAAAAGAAGAGAAAGTTATAGTGAGACTAGAGGAGAGGACTACGAATTGGCATTACACCTCGATGGAGGTTTGTGCGATGACTAAGAGGAGTACCAATTGATATCTGAAGAAGTTGAAGAAGAAAACACACCATATATAACTCAATATCATGACATAACAGCGACCATGTCTACATCACTTGAGGTAAGATCTAGAAACACATCAACCAATATTTTTTCCAATCAGACTAACAATAATAGTGGAAATAGAAGAAATGGAACTCCCACTAGCGGAATTTTTAATTTCAGCAGTACAAAGAGTAAAAAGAATGGCTGGGAATGATATAAAGTTTCCAATATTTAATGGAAATGGCTTGGAGGACCCTGAGCAACATTGGTTTCTATGAAAAGTCATATGGACCATGAGACAAGTCCAAGATGAAGCCATAAATAAATCCCAGATGATCACAATCCTTAAAGGTCGTGCACTTGACTAGTACATGAAATTCTCTATAGTTCTTATAGGAGTCCCTCATAATACATTGGATCACATTCAAACAAGATTGATGGATGAGTTTAAGAAATTGAAATATGAGTCACAATACATTATAGATTTGAAAGAAGTTAAACAGTTTCTTATGGATTTTGTTTGGGAATTCGACCAAAGATTCAAGAATTTGATGGACAATGCAAGTTTTCAAATGTTAGAGGTCCAGCACAAATAATGGCTTATTGCAGCGATGCTACTGCATATCCATGTCCCATTAATGAAAAAAAAATTGTTTATCACAAAGCGAGTATCTTCAGTTCACCGTGAAGTTGGAAGCTTCACTGGTTGAATAAACTATTGTAGGAATGAAGCAAACACAGATTCAACTTGCCAATATTACATTGCAGATATAGGACATAAAGAAATGGAAGGAGGTACAAGAAGAACTATGATGTGCCAGATGCAGAACCAAAGGGAATCATAAAGACAACTACCCAACATTTATGAATTATGTCGCATCAAGAGCACCAAATATGATGAATACAAAAGGTATGCCTTGATGTTGAATCTATGAGACTATAGTACATCAGTCAAAAGAATGATTATACTTACAGAAATCATAAGTGCACTAGCCAATCTATACTATAAGTTCTATCGGTCAGTGGGCCATGGCGACAAATATTGCAGAGCATATTAGTTGTTGCAAGAAAAAATAGTCAACACATACCTAATGAAAAATGACGAATAGATGTAGGTTGAGTGAGCCTCGAAGCAATTTCCTCAGAACTAGTACCCTCAGGCTCAATACCCTCAAGCACAAGATCCTCAACCTAGGGGGTGGAGTTTTCAGATGTTGAGGATGAGGAGGAGTATTTGTTTGTGGGACACGCCAAGTTATATGTTATAATTGTGAGCATCCTAGACACTTTTCCAGGGACTACACAAAGCCTACTATGAATGTTGTACTGTGAAATGCCACTTCTCCATTTGAGTACTGACACTGAATGAATCGGTAAGCAAAAGGAAATCATGGATATAAGTTTTAAAAAACCTATAGATGATATTGAGCTTTGATACATCTCATTCCTTTCAGTCTTTCCCATGTTTTTTAATATGATTAAGGTGTAATCATGACTATTAACATTACATCTTGCGATTCATTCGTGGGTATCCCTATAGGCAACCCACGATTATATGATCAAAATATGCATTCACAGGTTTCCTTCACAGGAGTCATGATCCATTCACAACTTGTTAGTATACGTACCCACAATTACATTAATCCAAAATTTAAAAAAATAATAAAAACATGATTAGTCAGGGATAGTTGGGTTCGTAATAATAACGTCCCAAATGTCCCTAACCATCTTAACCTTTGAAACTCCCTCTAATCACAAAGTATAAATAGAAGAGAGGGGTAGAGGTTGAGGAAGCATTCCGTAAGAGAAAGGTTATGCCAGAGGAATTCCTTTGGATATTTTGAGCAAGAGAACTTGGTTCTTTGGCTAGCGGAGGAGGGCTTGTTTCACATTGAGGTTGTATCAATATTGGCTTATAAATAAAGAGTGATTCTCTTACACATTATGTGTTGATGTTCTTATTTGTTATGGTTTATATAATTCATTGTCATCTATTTCTATATGCAATTTTAACATTTTATTTACCTTGATATAAAAATTAAGATATATGTGTTAGATATCAATCCTTTTTGTAGATTGTTGATCATATTGGAGCACATGGATCATTTGGAGTGAAGGTTTAAATCTAGGACCATCCTTCATAAATAAGGTGCATATGCTTTATACCCTATTTCTCTCTCAAATTTCTAGATTGTTGTATTCCTGCAAGTTGGATATCTATATGTTGGTGACACCCACACCCTTAGGTCAGAAGGTGGATTCTCCTGAGCAAAAGAACCGGTGTCTCCACTGAGGAGTCTATATTTTTTTGGGTTTGTTATATTAATTTCTATCACAATAATATTTGAGACAAAGCACAAACTCACAAGAAATTCAAGAGAAATTAGACATGAAATGATGCAACGGTACTGCAATACGAGGTTGCAGCTCTGTATAATCAATAATAGAATCAGTAATACAATGCAATGTCATATAGAATGCCTGAATTCCAAGGAAATTTGAATTCTCTAGGAGGTCATTCGAATTGTATGGATGAGTGTAGCTTAACTAAATGTCAGCAACACTCAGCACACCTAGTTAGTCACTAAACTAGCAATAATTGACTCTCACTGAGTCCTAACTGAATTGGAGTGCAATAGAAGGCCGATTCTAATTGAAAATAACTCAAACACATGTCATTACATGTCAAAAAGTAGGTGGTAGTGCATCCATAACTCCAAGTAGCTCCGATGAAGTTAAATAACGTGGTACTGGCCATCATAAGTGGTTGGAGGCGCCTAGGTTAACTCATGTTCATAAATAATGGAAAAAAATAGGCAAATAATATATGGAGGTGCCTTACAACTCAACTTAACTGATTTTTGGGTGAAACAACAATATGTTACCACTTAGGTGTACTTATGACACTCAGTTCAACCCAGAATTGCTCCCTATTTGAAGGAGGAAACCTAATTAGCCTCCCTGGATGAAGGAGAAGGATTAGATGGCCTCCTTGACTGAAGGAAGGCATGAGTGAGCAGATGCTGATGTCATAGTGTGCTCATCTAATGTCAATCAAATGAATTAAACTTAGGATAGTGGGTAAATAGGCCAAAATTTACCAAATAAAGTGTGCTAGGTGGAAAATGACTCCAACACCCCGCCTTAATCTATACTCAAGAGGAGTAAAAATAAAATTCATAAAAAATTCTAGGGACCCAACAACAAAGGCCATAGGTCACCCTGTACAATAATGTAACTCTAACAATGCTCAAGAAATAAATATAAGTGAGGAAAGAGGGAAAACCCAGTGGAATTAAAGCCCCCCTCAAGAGGAACACTGAAGAAGTAACTGATCACCTTGATGAAATCACCCCCAATAGGGAATGGAGGTAAGTGAAAATTTTCTCAAAAGATATCTTGGTGAAGATGTCTACAATTTTCTCATCTTTAGGGCAGTATTGCAGCACAGTGGTCCTATCATGCATTAACTGAATGATGTAGTGCATGTGTATCTCAACATGTTTGGTCCTCTGCCTGGTAACTAGATATTTGGAGATATTAATAGGACTTTGATTTTCACAAAATATGACAGTGGAAAAACTACTACTAATCTCAAACTCTAAAAGAATTCCTTGCAACCAAACAGCTTGGATGCAAGCATTCATCGATCCCCTGTACTTGGCCTCTACTGAAGACAATGCAATCGAAGCCTACTTTTTGCTAGAACATAAAATGGGGCCACCACCAAACATGAATACATATCTAGAAGTAGAATTCTGATCAATAGAATCCACTACCCAATCTGAATCTGTATATCCCACCAACACTAGCTTCGAATATGCAGCATAGTGAATGTCGTAGTTCCTTGTGCCCTGAACGTACTGAAGGATCCTTTTGACTACCTTCCAATGAATATCATGAGGCTTATGAATGTATATTTGTACAACATTCACGGTATAACAAATATCAGTTCATGAATGAGTCAAGTACAACAAGCTACCAATCAGTTGGTGGTAGATAGTGCAATCCATGGGTGGAGTGATTTTTCCTTCATCAAGGTTGATCCCTGAGAGGAAATGGAATGGGGAAGCCTTATGTTCAGCCATGTTAAACTTAACTAACAGGTATTAAATGTATTTATACTGAGTTACAACTATCCCATCAAATTCTTGGGAGATTTCAAGCCCCGAAAATTGCTTCAATAGTCCCAAATCGCTCATTTCAAATGCATCATGAAGGGCAGTTTTAATGAAGGTAATGGAAGCAAGAGTACTTCCTATAATCAAAATATCATCAACATAGAAAAAAATGATAAATAAATTACCATCATACTACTTTATATACACATTCATATTTTATCTGCATCTTTGGAAGTTTTGTGAAAGAAGAAAGGCATCCATCTTGGCATACCATGATCTTGGGGCCTGTTTCAACCTGTATAAAGACTTCTAAAACTTGCAAACCAAAGTAGGATCTGAAATGGATCCCTATGTATGCTTAATGTAGATCTCCTCATTAATTTATCCATGTAGAAAGGCACTCTTGACATCCATATTATGCACCTCCCAGTGCTTGGATGCTACAATTGCCAAAACTAAGCAGATGGAGTCCATCTTTGCCACTGGTGCAAAGGTCTCATGGTAGTCCACTCCTTGGACCTGGGAGAACCCTTTTGTAAATATCCTTGCCTTATATTTTCAGGCTGTTCCATCAGCAGAAACATTTTTTTGAAACACCCACTTGCATTGAACTAATTTCCTCCTAGGTGGAAGAGAAACTAACTCCCAAGTAGCATTTTCTTAAGAGAATTAAACTCTTCATCCATAGCATCTTGCCATCTCGGATATTTCCGAGCATGGTAGTAGGAATCAGGATATGAACCTATCATTAAATAACAGGTTTTGGAAATAAAAGGTTCATGACAAGAGAGCACAATACCTTCTCTTTGAAATTCAGACCGGGTTCTTCTTTGCTCTACACGATTTCCAATGTTTTTCCCAACAGAAGACACTGTCGTTTTAGTCCAAGTTGGAAGGTGATTTGGAATCTCAGAATATGATTCTGAACCTGATTTTTTATGTTCACTAATATCAGAAATCATTTCATACAAATCATAACCTTCATTCCCACTTTCATTTCCCAATTGTTCAGCAAAATAGGAGGGAATTTCAGCATAATTTTCTTCAACTAGTTCTATGTAATGCCCATATTAATTAATGATTATTAGTAAGTGATTTAATTTAATATAAACAAAGAAATATATATAATTATTAAGGTTAATTATTAAAGATTTATTATTTAGTTATGAATAAATAATAAACAAAATTATTATTGTCATTACCTTTCCGCTCAATATAAAACTTAGGTAAACCATTTCTAGGGCATTTGGTTAGATGGAATAAACACACC
>LPNX010219126.1:55037-68653 GCA_001517045.1 Pseudotsuga menziesii
ACATGTCAAACAGAAATTTTATTACACTACCCAAGAAAAAGAATAACTTAAATTAATAAAAGGGGCGGTGGAAGAAAGGGCGGTGGAAGAGGAAGGCGGTGGAGGGAAGGAGGTATAAGGGAGTTTTTACGGAAGAACAGAGGGGGATGGTTTTTCAGAGGAAAGAACGGGAGTGAAGAAATTTTCATGGAAGAACAGAGAGGAAAGGATAAATTTTGGGATTTACTCCAGGGAGATTTGTATTCTAAGTGAAGGAGGTTGCTATCCATTTTCTTGGTACGTGGGCTCGGGGGCTAGGAAACCTGTAGGTTTCCTAGGGCCAGCAAACCTGCTGGTCGGCAGGGTGGAAAATCAGAGCCGGTAATAAGGCTCCTTCAGGAGCAAGAGAGGGAAAAGCAGGAGCAGGAGCTGGAGCAGGAGCAGAAGCAGGATTCAAGAGCGAAACAAATTCGAGGTATTTCACTAGTAAACCTTCTTTTACTGCACAAAATTTAAATGAAAAAAATCTGATGTTGAAATAGATATTTTCTTCACTGTGAAAGATTGACTGAGTGCTCTGCCCGGCAGACAGAGCACTACATTCTACCTCTTGGAGAGGCTCTTCAAATATGACACTCATTTCAATTAAAATTTGTTTTGTTCTAATATTCATCAGCCTGAATCCTTTGGATTCTTCTAGATAAAAAATAAACAAGAATTCAATGCTTTTCAGTTGCAAATCTTTTCTCTCGGCAAGTGGAATCCGAGCCCATGCAGTGGACTCGAACACCCTGAAATTTGACACATCTGGCTTGTGTCCAAAATAGGATTTGAAAGGGGTTTTCCCTTTCATAGAGGAGTGAGGTACTCTGGTTTCAATGTATGCTGCAACATTCATGGCCTCATCACACAAATTCGCAACCAAGCTCTTGGCTTCTAGCATGCATGTGGTCATCTCCTTGAGAGCCCGATTCTTTGTCTCTGCTACACCATTCTGCTGGGGAGTGTAGGGAATAGAATGTTGGATATTGATCCCACTTTCTGAACATATCTACAGAATTTTAGAACTTATATATTCCCCTCCATTATCAAATTGGAAATATTTTATCTTTCTCTCAGATGCGTTCTCAACCAGTGCTTTCAATTCAATGAATTTCTCTAACACTTCAGATTTTTTCTTGATGAAAAACACCCAGGTTTATCTAGAAAAATAATCTATGAACGTGATTAAATATTGGGATCCATTCATGGATGTGGTTGGAATATGCCTGCCGATATAATAATGAATCATCTCCAAGATACCCTTTGCTCGATTTTCCTTCCCCCAATCAAACATGTGCTCACGGTGTTATCGATAACACAACCCTTGCAAATTCCTTTGGTAGCTTTGATGGTTGGGAGGCCTTAAACCATGGAATTATTATGAAGTTTATGTAGGTACTTGAAGTTCAAGTGACTGAGCCTCTCATTCCAAAGCCTATTAACCTCATTTCCATGAGTCAGAAGAGTGGTGGGCTTTGCATCCGCAACAAAATGGGAGAACTCATAGGCCTTAGCATGGTGGTTTGCTAAGAATTTTGCAACAAGCTTCCTAGATGCAATATCAGTGATTTCTACATAGTTGGGGATGAATATTACTCACTTGGGCACTCAAGTATGATTTATTTGATAAACAATCAGGAGGTTGGACGCCAAGGATCGTACAAACAGAACATCATAAAAAGTTCCATGCTCAAGATTTACTGTACCTCTTCCTTTCAAAATGATGGTAGAATCATATCCCATGTGGATGGGGATGCTCGTGTTGGTGTCTAGGGAGGAGAAGGAGTCTCTGCTTTCCATCATGTGATTCAAATCTCTAGAGTCTATATGGGGAGCATTGGGCTTTGAGGTGATTTCCATGAGAGAATGACCTGTTTGTTGCTGGTTATCCCGATATTGGTTATCTCTCTTTCGAACACTCTCTAAAAGATTGATATTGTTTCTCTCCAAGAGGAGAGTCATCTCATCAAGATTCTTCTTCATGCAAGCATGTTCAGGGTGGAATCCCTAACCGCAATAGGAACACTTGAATTTCTCCTTTCCTTGATGGCCTTTGTTCTTGTGTTTCTTTGAGCCGGAAGGCTCCTCTTGCTGCTGGTTCTTTTCTTTAGGATTTGGAGCATCAAATTTGGCCTTTTTATTCTTTTTCTTCCCCTTTCCCTTCGAATATTTTGACCCCAATGAAAACAAGGATTGATATTTTGAGGATATGAGGATTCCCATTTGAACAATCTTATCATGCTCGTTTGTAAGGGTATTGATGAAGGCATCCAGTTTGGGATTGTTAGCTTCCCAGTGTTGAATGTAGAGACAAAGACCAAATAATTTGGACCAAGTTTTGAGAGGATAGCTAGGATGAGCTGATCATCATCCTTCTCAATCTTGCACTGCTTTAGCTGGAGCACAAGATGCTTGAATTTTGTGAAAAATTCATTCATGGATTCAAAACTACTTGGGTTACGGGAGATCAACTCATTCTCAAGTTGATAGATATGAATATCATCTTATTTATCAAACAAGGTAGAGAGATGATCCAAAATATCCTACGGAGTCTTCAATCCTGAGATGTGGAAAAGAAGATCCTTGGAGATAGACAAGCACAGGAAACCATAAGCCTCATCCAGATTATTCCAGTGTTTTATCTTCTCTGTAGTAGCATTAGGCTCCACTTCTGTGTTCATGGTGACCCGGTAGAGCCTTCTTGAATGAAGATAAATCTCCATATCCTCCTTCCATTGGTGGTAATTGAAGGAGGTGATTGGATCCAGAGAAGAAGCCATTGGAGCTACTGTAGAAAATGCAATGAAGAACTTGTTAAAAACATGCAATCAACAAAATAAAGTCACTATAAGGTCAGACATCCTGCACATTTCAGGTTTTCATCATACCCAGCATAATTAATTAAGCAATCTTGATAAAAAAATCCAAAAATTAGGGTATCAAGTGGTAAACCTTCGGCTTCTGGTGCAGTGATGGAAATTTTAAGATTTTTTTTTTGCTTAATTTTGCATGCCAAATCCGGCAAAAATCATGTTTTTCTTGAAGAATGAGCTTTGTCCCACCATGAGCTATGATACCATATTAATTTCCGTCACAACAATATTTGAGACAAAGCACAGACTCATAAGAGGTTCAAGAGAAATTAGACATGAAATGATGCAACGATACTGCAATAAGAGGTTGTAGCTCTGTGTGTCTTAACTGAATGTCAGCACCACTCAACACACCTAGTTAACCACTAAAATAGCAATAACTAACTCTCAACGAGTCCTAACTAAATCAGAGTACAATAAAAGGCTGATTCTAACTGAAAGTAAATCAGACACATATCACTGCATGTCAAACAGTAGGTGGTAGCACATCCATAACTCCAAGTATCTCCGATGAAGTTAACTAAAGTGATATTGGTTATCATAAGTGGTTGGAGGCACCTAGGTTAACTCCAGTTCATAAATAATGGTAAAAAATAGGAAAATAATTGATTGAGGCACCTTACAACTCAGCTTAACTAATTGTGTAGATCTCAGCATCTACCAATGCACATCAAGATTGGAATCTGCTCGCATTCACCAAGAAGGGAACATACCAAGTAAAACTGTAAGATTGCAAACCCTTTGAATTCAGTTTGAAAGCTTGAAAATGAAGGAAACAAAAACTATAGATCAATTTATGACTAGGGTTTCGAGCATTGTGACTGAGTTTCAAAACTTTGACAAACATCTAGAATAGATGGTAGTTGTTCAATAGATTCTAATGTTTCTTACCAATAAATTTTCTATGCTAGTGATTGACATAGAAGAAGCAAAAGATCTATCTCGGTTCACCCTAGAATAGTTGATTGGAACCATTCTATCTCATGAAGCTCATTTTAGTCAAGAAGAAGAGTCGTTGACCAATTCTTTCAACACCGAATCTTCCCTAAGTAGAGGTCGAGGCAAACGAGGATGAGGTAAAGGAATAAGATGACGAGGGTCTCACTTTACAGAGAAAAAAACCATTCAAGAACATCCAGATCACTCAGAGCACTCTCACAACTCTCAAGGTTAGACGGGGAGAGGCAAGAGATGGACCAATAAGTCCAATATTCAATGTAACTACTACCAGAAGTATGGACACTATGAATGAGAATGCATAAAGAAGAAAGCATACCAAAACAGTGGCAGAGCTAATGTGTCTAAAGAGTAAGGTTCGTAACAGGTGATGTTCTTGTCTTATGAAGCTACTGAGGAAAACTACAACTCATATCTATGGCTACTAGATAGAATATATCCAAAATAGTATGGTGTAGATTATGATGAAACATTTTCTCATGTAGTAAGGATGGATACCATCAAGGCTATACTTTCCATTGCAATACAAAATCAGTGGGATGTTTATCAAATTGATATGAAAACGACCTTTCTTAATGGTATTCTTGAAGAATAATTTTATGTAGATGAGCCACTTCGATATATTGTCAAAGGTCATTAATAAAAAGTGTTTAAGTTGAAAAGGATCGTGTATGGTCTAAAATAAGCTCCACGAGTTTGATATAGTAGGATTGACTCCTATATCATAACCAATGGGTTCAACAGAAATGGAAATGAGCCCGCTTTGTATGTAAAAAGAGTTCAACAAGGTAACATGTTGATTATATGTATTTATGTTGATGGCATGATTTACACACGGTAATTTAATGCTTAAAGAACTTAGGAGAATTATGAAAAAAGGAATTTGAAATGACTGATCTAGGACTAATGAAGTACTTCCTTAGTCTAGAAGTTACTCAAACTTATCAAGGTATTTTTATTTATGAACATACGTATGTTATTGATATTTTTGCAGAGATTCATAATGGGTAAATGTAAACCAACAGAAACCCCGTTTCTCTAGGAACCAAGTTAACAAAAAAAGACAATGGACCAGTAGAAAATTCTACACTCTATAAAATAATGGCAAGAATTGTAAAGCATTTGACTACAACTAGACGTGATTTGATGTAGGTTTTCAGTCTCATTTCCATATATATGGAGTCTCCCAAAGACTCTTACTAGAAAGTTGGAAAAAGAATTCTAAGATATGTTGCAGGAACACTCGGATGTGTCCTATGGCACACTCATACACAAAACAATACTCTCACAAGGTACATTGACAGTGATTTTGCAAGAAGTATTGATGATAGGAAAATCGCATCGGGTTATGCTTTCCATTTGGGTACAAATTTCATATCTTTGGCATCTCAAAAACAACCTATTGTCAGCATGTCTTCTACATAAGCAGAATATGTAGTAGCCACCACAACAACTTACCATGCAATTTGGATAAGAATACTTTTAAAGGATATGGGGGGGTTTTGAACCACCTCTGTAGCTACCTACGAGGGTGGTTTATAACCATCCCAAGTTTTTGTAATAAATAATTTTAAGGGGGGTTTTAAACCACTTCAGAAAAGACACTTTTAGCGTCAGTGCTATTGGGGGGGATTTTGTTAAGACAACCCCCAAAGGTTAGTAAGATAAAGTTTTACGATGGTTTAGAAACACCCTTGTAGGAACCTATGGGGCAGGGGGGGTGGCGATGGGGGGGGTAAAACTTCCCCCATAGGTAGCTATGAGGGGGGTTTGTAACTGTCCCCAAATATTTGTCATAAGCACTTTTGGGAGAATTTTGGAACCGCCGCCATAGGTTTCTATGAGGGGGGTTTAGAATCTCCCTTAAAAGTCACTTTTGTTTTTTTTGTTTTTCGGGGGGGGGGGGGGGGTTAGAACCACCCCCAAAAGTCAATTTTAGGGGTAGTTTTGATCTCTTCCAAAACCACCCATAAAAGTAAAAAAAATCAGCGTCGATTCTATTAGGGGCGGTTTTGTAAACACCACCTCCAAATCCAAAACCGCCCCCAAAAGTGACTTTTGGAGGCAAAAGACAACCCCCCCTTAAAGTCAAATTTGTTGTAGTGGTATTAAAAGTAATTATTTAGTTTTGCATTTTTCCCAGCAAGATGCTTTATTTGGTGCATTTGAAAAGCATACTAAAGGCATAGAATTTAAGGTGCTGACAAAGAGGGTGTATGAAGGAAAATGAATTAGAGTTCCTCACCAAGGTATATTCAACCCTATAGAGGAAATAGAGTGACTTTATTATGCATGACTATGATATAGTGAATTTGAAGAATGGTCCAAAAAAGTGGAAGCAAGAACCTCCTCAAGTGTCAAGTTTGAGTCAATGCAAGAAGAGATTTTGCAAGATAAAAGCATGTCACACCATTTCAATGTCAAGCCGGGAAAGATATATTGAGAGAGAGGTTGGGGCCATGGAAGGTATACACGTTATGATAATTTAAATGAAGAAAATGATTTTAATATGCAATATATGAATCCTTGCACTTTTTTATTCAATGTGGAAAGATACCAACTATGCACAGGGGAATCAAGATGGAATATGAAAAGCTACATCGATAACTTCATCTAGAGAAGGAATTGAGAACAATGATAACAACAAGAAAAGAGTGGAGTTCAAGAACACGGGCCATAATTTTTACACTCATTATTGTAAGAGTAATTTTTCACTGCAAATTCGAAGTGAGACAGTTGCAAGGCTTCTTCCAGAAGAAGAAGTGGCCCTCATCCATGAGGAGACCTTTCAAACAAAGTTTTCATTCTCAGAAAAAAATCATGAAATGAAACACTCATGGTCATAAACTTGGGGAGGAAACCTAAGATGGAACAATTATGGCCATCATTTCGGGGAAGCATCCTAAAATGGAAGAATGGTTATTAATTGTAAATAGCTAGATAACATGCATACACTATCTTTCTATTTTTCCATTATTGTAAGTAGGATGGAAATAGATTTTAAAGGTTCACCGCCTTTCAAAAAAATAAAAATAAAATTAAAAAAGAACAAAAACATAATAATGGAAATTGTTGACCAGCATAGATCCATATCCTAGGCTCTATCAAGCGTCGAGTGGGATCAAATTTCTCAAGGTCTAAACCTCTCCTCAAACATCTCTTTGCATGGAATACCTAAGAAGAGGTTTGCACACAAAACTGGAGTTTGATCAGCATTGAAAGGAATAGGTCAAGTTGAAAACATAGATGCAATTCTCAATGAAATAAAATAAATGAAAATATGGTTCATTGTGATAAATCCTGAGTGGATTAAGGAAGGCTTGCGTAACCAAATTGGGTAGGGAGAAACAAATGTATGTGCTTTCCAGGTTAATAATGCTTTCAGCTTGACCACAGAGTAGAAGAATTGGTTTCATTTTACACTAGAACAGTCCAATAGACACTATACCACAGAGAAGAATAAAAACTGTTCTTTGGAATGGGCTCCATTCCCATGGCCAACCCAAAAAAAAATTTGGCGGTGTTGTCCTAAAGTTGTGATTGAACCAACTATAAACTAGAATCTATGAAATTATTTTCCTTAATTTACATTTATATTTATGGAAATAAAGTTGATACTAGTCAATAATAAAATTGTGAAGTTGATGTTGATCAAAAGACAATTATATACTATTTTTGTGGGTGAATATAAATAAGTTACAAGTTAAAGGTTATGATGCTACCTGTTATCAAGTCTAGATATCAAGTGTAGAGTAAGAAATTATATATATATATATATATATATATATTTTAAGAATTTGAAACATCTACTCTAAGATAAATATTGAGACTATATTTGTTTATCTTGTTATAAATAAAAATTTTATCCACCCTACATTATAAAATATAAATACCTTGTAAATTAACATTTAATTTTAACGTCACTTGAGTAAAACGAGTCATAGGTTTGAATCCTAAAACGAGTCCAAGATATCTTAGGAAAAGAAAGATACAAATGATGCAGAGTTCAATAAAGAAATAAAGAATTATACATAGATGAGTTGCAAAAATACATTTAAACCATTAATAACAAATCACTTGACTAAAATGATTCAGACATTTTAAATGGATTCCAAGATAACTTTCAAGAAAAGAAAGATTCAACTAACAAATGCTACAGAGTTTAGATACAGAATTATACAGAGATCGGATGTACTAATTCATATGAAGAATCGAGGAAAAGTTAAATGTTATGGCATGCATATTCTATCAACAACAAAAGCAAAGCTAACAGTCGGTGATAACTAAATAATGCATACGACTGTAGAAATACATTGATATTTTGTTGACACTTGACATGATAGGAAACCTAGTGAAAATAAAAAGAAACAACCTTTAAAGCACTCCAAACATATACCGAAATCCACTTGCAGGCAGAGGAGAAAAACAAAAGTAGATGAAACTAATCCTTCGCCTATCAATCATTCTCAAGACTCTAATTAATTTTTGTCATTAGAGAGATCAAATTCACTCAGGAATTAGAGAGATTGGACTACCAATCATTTCCCCAATCCTTACCTATATAATTTAGGTTATTAATATATGAACAGATAAAAAAATACTTTTCCATGTTTAATCTAAACATATTTCACACGTATTAATTCCCAACAACATGCATACAATTCAATCTTTAGATTGAAAAATGTCTAATCATTTTCACCCATACCATTTTAGAAATTTCAAGTTAAAGACGGAATCAATTATTCAAATGGAAGCTGTAAGAGACAACGCTTTTCTAATTGGGACAAGATACTTTATTTTAGCTTGGCTAAAATAAGTGAGGATAAAAGTCACAAGAACACTTTCCAACAACTTATTTTAGCTCTCATATGCCCTCAGTAATTCAATGAGAATATGCCACTCCCAGTTAAAGTTTTGCAACTCATATAGTATTTCTTTTAAAAGCCGGAACTCCAAGTGCAAAGTCACAAATGTTCCAAGAACATAATTTGTCCAAACACATTTTAGACCACCAAGATGGAAATGCAACTCTGTAGCATAATCCTTACCCTCATTTTTGGGTCCTAAATAATATCAATTTTTTGGTAAATTTTAACAAATCTCCAAGATGGCATTGCAAATAGTCACAACATAAATGGGTGAAATCATGAATCTGGGTGTCTATTTTGGGGGGGTTTATGAGAAAAACAGTGTTGTTTTTCCAAGTTTGTCAACTCCCAGCAAAGAAAAATTAGATTTGTATTTAGAATTTCATTTTGTAGTAAAAACAAAAGTTGTAGAGAATTGTGTTAGCTTTCTATCAGTTATTTTTTAGATTTTTTTTATTGGCATTTGATATGTCATTTTTGCAAGTGTTTGATAGTATGTTATTAATTAATGAAATTATGATAAATAGTCATGAAGTTTTTACACCGGTTTATTCATTATTCAACTATTGCTAATTTAAAAAATATATGTTATGATGATCTAGACATATTGTACTAAAAGTTGTCTATAAGTTTGTATCCAACAACTGCATGCAATAATTTTTAGAATTTTTTGAAGGGGTCCAATCTGAAAAACTAGCATAAAATGACATGTTTAGTTTGACACAGCATCTTCCCTAATTTCCAATTAAAAAAAAACTAAAAGTACCCTTTTGAAGACAACACATCAATTTTGGGCACCATGATTTTTCCAAAGTTTTTTATCGTGTCTTTAAGAAGTTATTGAATTTTCATTTCAATGAATTCTATTAAATTTAGGAAGCAATCCACACACCTTCTAAGAAATATAATAAATAAAATTAGTTGATCACACCAAATTCAAAAAAAATAGCATCTATAGAAAGTAGATTGAATTATGCAACTAATGGTATTATTTGTGAAGAGAAATTGTGAGTATTTGATATGATCAGATCTATCCGAAATTGGAATAAGAGTAAAAAATGAAATGGAATTCCATTTCTGAAAATTTACAGGTTTTCGGCCAAAAAAATATTTCGGTCGAAAGTTACTTTTAATAGATACCGTTAATTTTAAAATTAAAAAGTTAGAAAGTTATTTCTTTCGAACTTTAAAGTTAACGGTATCCATTAAAAGTAACTTTCGGCCAAACTATTTTTTTGGCCGAAAGTTAGTTCTATGTTTTCGGCTGAAATATTACAGAATATGAATTTGGAAAAATCATTCACACAGAATAAACACCGAGATTCATGATTTCACCCAAATTTGAATAGGAAATGAGGGTAAGGATTAGCTCTCCTATTCCCTTAGTAATTCAATGAGAATATGCGACTCCCAGCGTAATCCTTACCCTCATTTTTTGTTCCAATTTATGTTGTGACTGTTGGTTAAATGGTCTCTCGAAGACTGCTTGGTAGTGTCTTTCAAGGTCGACATTTGTTCTGCAAAGTTTAGAATTCCCTTCCTAGCAATGTTTCTACCCAATGTTGGAAGCCACTTGAGTTTCAAAGGTTCAATATGTGGTTTCTACAGAAGCCGAAGGTGGTTATACCCGAGGAGTCTCATGTCCGCCAGACAGTGATCCATGGCAATACCCGGGGGAATGAATTAAATAAATGGAATAAAGCTACAGAAGACCACCTGTTTATGGATTTCATCTACCCACCGAGAGATAAGATATCTGCATAGGAAGGAAAGAGGTTGTTGAGGCTCGTCTAGATGGATGACCTCAGAAAAGCACTGCGTTATATCCCCAATGCCTGTATTTACCGCAAAGAATTATTGCAGATTTATATGGACTCTGTTGGTGAGGTGGTGAGGAGGATGCCAAGAAAGTTGTGATCGCTTGATAAATCCGGGCAGTAAATAAAAGTAAATATTTATAGCCTAACAATTTACATGAGGAACTTTACATAACGTTACAACATCTCTCTCATGATCGAAAATCATAATTAAATAGAACGACAAAATCTACATCATAATTAAATAGAAGTAAATATTTATAGCTGACATTTACATGAGGAGCATTACATAATGTTACAACATCTCCCTCATAATCGGAAATATTGAAGTAAATAGAAGTAAATATTTATAGCCGACATTTACATGAGGAACGTTACATAATGTTACAACATCTCCCTCATAATCAGAAATCATAAGTAAATAGAAGTAAATATTTATAGCCAACATTTACATGAGGAACGTTATGGAACGTTACAAGATCTCCCCCATACTGGGTTGTAGAGTGCCTCTCATCGCAAAAACTATAATTAGTTGAAGAATTAACTCTAATTATAATGGATCCAATGTCAAATTTTAATATTTTATGGTTACTTAAAGTTAGGGTTTGCATTGGGATTTAATTTAATAAAAAATATTAGTAATATTTAAGAGTTAATTTGTTAAAAAAAGTTAGAATTATTTAGTATTGGTTAAATTTTTTTGTTAGGATTAGTAAATGTCTAGGTTTGTAATTGTATTAATTTAATAAAGTTAATTTAATAAAGTTAGAAGGAATAAATAACTTGAAAATAATATTTTAATAGTAAAAATTCATAGTATTATTTTAAGGTTGTTTTCCTAAGTTGTTAGGAAGGGTTGGTTCTACTTTGTTAGGGTTAGGGTTAGTGTGAAGTTTAGATTTCCTTTTTAGTTTGATCAAATATTTAGTTTGAAAGAATTTGGTTGAAATTAAAGGTAGGATGATAGTAACTAAGTTTTAAGTATTGGTTAGAGTTAGTATTTATTAAGAAAATGGAATTAGGTTGTGGTTAGGCTTTTAGGATAAATTGGCATTATAGATAATTATAGCTTCCATTTGGTTTAGAGTTAGGGTTAGTATTTTTTAGTTAAGTTTTTTTAGAATTAAAAATTTTAGAATAGGTAAGGTTAATAATTTAGATTTTATAAACAAATTAACAAATTTGGAATATAATTATTAGTTAGGGTTAATATACTAATACAAATTGCAATTTTTATTTATATAGGTTCTTAATATTTGGTGGACTTCATTAAAATCATTTAAATCCTATTAAAATCCATTAATTCTATGCTACTCTCTTAACTTAGAAGCTCAAGTCACTTTTCTCTTAATGCTGATCTTTCTTGAGTGGCATGAAACGTGGAGACTTGTATCTTTCAACGCATTTTTCCATCTCTTCTTATAGATGGCTGATGGCTAATGTTTTATGCCATGTAAAATGTATACTTTATGGTGTGAACATCACAAATATATTTTTGTAAATGGCATGTTCATGTACATATCATCTAAATAAGAAATTCAAACATTGCAGATATTATGGGAACATGTTTGGATTTTTCTTTCAAGTACACGAGTGAAGGAATTGGAAAATAAATTCATTCAAAAACTCTAACAAATACATCAAGCCAAGATGGGTGAGGCATGACAAGCATAAGGTTGATCAAATCCAAGATAGTTTTTCAAAACGAAGATCAAATATTTGATGATTGAGATACTAAACACGATCAATAGTATATTATATTCTCATTTAAAATACACTAACATACCTGTTAAATGTTACAAGTATGTACATCTCAAGTATGTATTATCAAGTCTCACCTTTTCATTCTCCAATTTTTTTTCCTCGTTGGGTAGTTCCATGCGTTTATACTCAAATTCCATCTTTTCATTCTCCAATTTTTATTCCTCGTTCGGTAGTAACCATGCGTTTATACTCAAGTTCCATCTTTTTGTACTCAAGTTCAAGTTCCTTCGGTAGTGCCATGCGTTTATACTCAATTTCCATATTTTTAATCTCCAACTCCCGCCTTTTCAATTCATTTTTCGGTGCATCCATGCTGTTCTTGGACCATCTGGTTGCATCAGTGTTGTTCTTGCATTATCTAGCAACACGCAAGACATCACTGGATCATGTTTTTTTGGGGCAGTGGAGCTCATGCACTCATGCAGGTTATGTGACTTCGAATAACGTTTTCCCTCTGACTCTTTGATCAGCTTCATCCTCTTAGCTGGATAGGACACTATCCCCTCTGCTTCGGCATCTCTATTA
Source organism: Pseudotsuga menziesii (assembly GCA_001517045.1). Classification (NCBI taxonomy): domain Eukaryota; kingdom Viridiplantae; phylum Streptophyta; class Pinopsida; order Pinales; family Pinaceae; genus Pseudotsuga; species Pseudotsuga menziesii. Next base: position 67,863 of record LPNX010219126.1, read on the forward strand.
TTCTCATCATAATTGAGCTCCTAATCCATTTTTATCATTCATGGCACACTCTCTGCTTTTAGATGACTGCATACCCAGATCTGCTACGATACCAGGCAGTCTGCTGTGATAATCCTGAATCTTTTGATTCTTTTCATAGTATAAGGGCAAGCTGGAGAGTAAAATTTTCCACAAATCCTCCTTGTCCTGAGGGAGAAGATTCATAGAATATAAGAGACGAGGATTCTTAACAACTTTGTCTGATTTGGCTCTTCCAAGCACATCATTCAGTTTCTCATAGCTCTTGTTGAGGCCGTTGAATTTGTCTTCACATTGCCTAGGAAAAATAGAGAAATTATATTTCTCCATCATGATATTTGAAACAGATTTCCGCTTTCCACGCTTCTTCTCATTCCCATTGGCACTGTCCATGTCATCCGTGACTGTAGAGAATTATTATTGTCCTTCCCACCATTTTGATGGTCGTCAGTTCCATGTCTCACTATCGTCATAGAATAAACACAGTAAACACAATCGCAGTCCAAGCTTCGTGTGATTCAAAACAGACCCGTAAACACTGAAATTCGATTCTCACTTGTTTTATATAACGTTGTCCTTGTTATATAAATAGCTATGGCTTCATCTAGAAGCTTTTACATTCCATTAGAAAATTATGTATTTTTTTTAATTTGGTCGATCATTTTGTAAAAAAAACCTTTCAAATCAAATAATATATATAATTTCCTGGTTTCCGGCTTCATAGCAATCCATGTCATCTCCTCCCACTCTTCAGCATTGACCACTATTATTTA
>LPNX010219126.1:74309-108201 GCA_001517045.1 Pseudotsuga menziesii
TCCCTACCTCCTTTAAAATTTGGTGGTGGTTTCCTTTCTTTCCTTTGTATTTGGACTTATGCACTACAACAAAACCCTGTGATTAGCATCCCTTTTAGCTTCCTTTTTAGTGTCCACTATCACTTTTAGTGTATTTTTCATCATATTTTTGACAAAGTGGACGCTTTTCCACGAGATGGCGCTTTTAATGGCATAATTTGCATCTCTTTTTAAAAGCTGGCACTATTTTGGACGCTAATTAGCATCCCAATTAATGTCTCGATTAGCCTCCCAATTAGCGTCCCAATTAGTGTCCCTTTTTAAAAGTTGGCACTATTTTGGATGTTAATTAGCATCCCAATTAAGGTCCCAATTAGCATCCCAATTAGCATCACAATTAGCATCCCAATTAACATCCTAATTAGCGTCCAAAAAAGAATCCCATATAATGCCCATAATAGCCCCCCAAAAAAGGTCTTAAATAACATAGCACCATATATTAATCCAGGGTTAGCGATAGGAATAGCGCCATGAATTTAGGAAGGAAAAACATCCAACATAGCGCCAAGTATAGAGATAGGAATTATGCCTAGAAAACATCCAACATTGTGCCAGTTCTAGAGCCAGGTATAACGCCTGGAATAATGCCAGAAATTTCGAAAGGAACCACATTAGGAATTGCACTAGGTTTATAGCTAGGAATTGTGTTCGGAAAATGTCCAACATAACTTCAGATATGTCATTACCAATGTCAATGATCATGATTCATGTGATAGTACTTTTGGATCTTGATTTATTATAGTGGCACCTAAATGATCGTAATCATGGCAGTTTTGGATATTGATTAACCCTTATGAGGGGTAAATTACCTTAATTTCACCTAAATTGGTCTAATGGAATTTGAGTGTCCCCAACAACATTTGATAGACCCTAATTGCATATTATTGACCCTAACAACATGATGATGATGCATTACAATACTTATGATGGAGCGTATTGACATGTTTTGATAAGCATAAGACTATATAATCCATTCTTCTGAGGTAGTAGGGCTCCTTGCTCATTATTATCACAATTGTATTAATGATGACATTGATGATGACTACGACGACGATAATGATGTTGATTTATTGTATGATGATGATGACAATGTGGATGTCAATTATTATTATGCATGTGGTAGCAGTTTTGGATCCTAATTGATTCTAATAGGTGGTAAGTTGGTTTTCTAGATCCATGTTTATGGGATCCTACATAATTTCCATAACTCTTGAAAATCCTCCCAGTCATCTAGTCGAGCAATCACATCCTCCCCATATCATTTTGGTGAATTTATACATGTTATACACTTTTCATTTTGTTTCTTGAATAAACACTGCTTGTCTTGTTTTTCTACTCTTATTTTGTTTTTCAAAATGCTTTGTTTCTTAGGTGCATTATTTTCCCTTACGTTCCACGAGATAATTTTCATTTAGAATGCCTAGGCGTTTAAATAAATATCTCCTTAAGTGAGGTTGTTTGTCTTGGGTTAATTTATTGTTCCCTTTTCTTCTTCAAGTTATCACAGAAAAGTTTCTCCCCCCGTTCCAACTTAGACTTTGTCAACTTTGTGGTATTTGTGTTTATTCATGATTTCTTATGGGAACTTGACAATCCTTCAACATTTCTATCCTCCCATGTCCATTTATCATGTTCTAGTGTAGATTCAATAGTTTCTAACTTGAAAGGGAAATTATAAATGTTTTGTTATAATTCAAAGATAATGGATCCATGTCCACTTCTTCCACATCCTGTGCACATCCTCCTCCTCCTCTTCAATTCAATTCTAATTTATATATATTCTTTATGCTCTCTTTTCCTTTTTTTTTTTCAGTATCAAGGTCATTTGCAATATTACTATTTTACCATTGCCATAATCTCATTCCTTATCCTCAGTTGATTCCATTTTCTTGGTGTGGTTTATATCATAAATTCATTTAGTTTCATGTATATAGCCTCTTATTTGGTCTCCTAGTTATTTTTTCTTCCTCCTCCCCTCCTTGGATATGATTTTAATTTGTTGTTTCATTAGTCTGTATTCTATCCTTCATTATTAGTTTCTCTTTAGTTTAATTATGATCTTAATTATCTTCTTTATATATTCCTTGAGATTGGGTTTATATCCCTCCTTCTCCATCTTCTCATGGTTATTCACCTCATGAGTGAGTTTAATGAAGAAAGGGACCTTGGTTGGGGTTTCTTAGTGGCACCACCTTCCCTTTTGTCTAAACTACTACACAACCACCATAGTTCCTATTTCCATTTTCCTCCACTTTCACATGTTTAACATTAAGGGGTTTGTTCCATAGTTAATGGCAATCCTAATTCCATTTTATGTTAGTGAAAGGGGATATTCTCATAGCCTAGATCTTGGACCCATCCACTTTCCATATAGTCTATATTTTGGATCATGACTTGAGAAATTTGTCTCCTTTAAAGGTACACTTTTTAACTTTAATTTGAAATTTAAGAATCCCTCGTCCTAAATGTCACTCTACTACTTCGTGTTGATGGTGGTCATCCCCTTCATCTCGATGTTTTGTTTCCTCCTTGTCCTTTTCTCCCAAGGTATTGAGGATTCTAAAGTATTTGCTTGAGATTTATTCTTTAATTCTAGATATAGGTAACATACTAATTGACACCACCACCCCTCAATGGAGGAAAAAATTGGATTCAACCTAAGTCTATATATAATTCTAGATCACCCTATTGAGTTTTTCTTTTACCCTTCTATCCACATATAATAAGTAAATATTATTTCCTCCTTACCTACCTAGATCATCATTCATCATATTCAATGGTTCCTTACCATAAACAATCTATCATCTACATAATTGATTTGATATATAAAAAATGATTTAATTGATATATCTTAAACTTTAGTAGCATTTTATTATTTTATAGTCTTAGTAATTACTTGAAAAACTTACTTTTACTCATGGGAAAAAAGCTTCTAAACAAGCTTGAATTATTATCCATTTATAGCCAAGGGAAAGTGAATGGCCACAAAAAAGCAAGAACCAAGAATTGGTTGGGAGTTGAAAAATGTATCACTTGGTTGTTTCTATATTAAGAGAACTCGTGTCCAAAAATAGTGTTACTAGAATAATTTTATATATTGAGTTGTTTACATTGTTCTAATTTTATAAAATTAAAATAAATCGAATTACCTCTATTAGGAGACTAAATGCTTTCCTTTATGAATGAAGAAAAACAATTTAGAAAATTATTTTATCAAATTCTCTTCAAAGTGCATCATGGATAATACATAGAAAACTCCACTTTCGTGAAGGATTTGCTCCAGCTTGGTATGTGCAAGTTTGGGTACAATAATAGTTGACGAATCCAAAACAATCCACACCTTTCAAAACCATCCTTATTATTCTTCTTTTGACAAAGGAAGGAGAGAACATCATAGTACAATGTCGATTCCAATGTGTTTTTAATGAATTGCTTGTACAAAGGGCATATTATATTTATCTGCCCTTTTAACTCAAGTCCTTTGGGACAAAATGTCACAATTTCAATTACACCATTGATGCAACATGTTAACCTTGATTTTTTTTTTTTATGTTGGAAATGATTCTATGTTCCACCTTTTGTTTGTTTCCTAAGTTTATCACTTAAGGTACTTCAAATGCATAATGTCAACACATTTACTATTGAGTTGTGTGTGTCACTATTAGTAGTTTGTTTTGTTCAACCCTTGACTACCAAAGTTCAAAATCAACCAAATACACGAGTACATGAGTTTATTGTTATTTTTTAATCGAAAAGTAATCTCCATGGACATGTTAACCTTGCAAGATTTTGTATGTTGTATTACATGTAGCCTTACATTAACTTCATAAATGATTTAGAAATTAAATTCTTTAATAAAAAGTTATATTAAAAAATTAATTTTCTTGATATATATGTATATATATATATATTAATCCAAAATTAAATTCTTTAATAAAATTTTTTTTTAATAAAACTGAAAGACTAATTTTTCACTAAACAAAACATTTAAAAAAAGTTGGAAGGATAGAGATGAAATGAAATTCCAAATGCTCGCCCTTCAATTTTCCCGCCTCTACCATTTTTTTCGGCTTCTACCAACCAAGCGTCCCTTCAATTTTCCCGCCTCTACTAGTTTTTCAGGCTTCTACCAACAAAGTCGGCATGCAAAAGCTACCACCTCTACCAGTTTCTCAGCCTTCTACCAACAAAGCCGGCATGCAAAATCTATGAACCTTAGTGGAAAAGTGTGGTCATGGAGAAGTTTTCCACGAAGAAGATTTTGGCTAGAGTTAAAAAGGGTGATCATGCCAGGAAGCGAAGCGTTTTTTCACAAAATCTTTACATGACTATAGAATGGTCCAATTGTAGGCTATCATCAAGTGATTGCGACATGAATCAAAGCTAGAACTTTATACCAGCCATTGTGGTTCAGGTTAAGGGATCAAAAGTGATAAATATGTAAATAAAGACTGAGAAGTGTTGCTTGATCTCTATAGTATCCATATCCGGTAGAATAAATAAAGGTAACTACCTTACCACAGAATCCTTACCAAGGGAGGGAGCTGAACAATCCAGATTTGGTAGGAAAGGTAAGTACCTTACCACAACATCCTTACCAAGAGAGGGAGCTGAACAATCAAAGGATGGTTTTTTTTAACTATAATTGTCTACCTTCTGGTTGAACTAGTTAAACTCGTTAGGGTACATTGAATTGGATTTTTTTGTTCATATGACCCCTGAATCGAAACTGCAATAGATAAACATAGACTGCACAAGATTTGACGGCCTTAGTATGTTGTTGTTGTTATTTTCATTTGCCACATCAAATTATATACTTCTTGTTCCCCGTTTAATACCCAATTGTCATCCAAGGGTTTGTGTGAATGCTTATAGATTTTCATAGGGTTTCATTTCCATTACGTAGATTGCAATGGCTATCAACATCTTTTTCGATTGCCCAATATGTACCGATATTTTCTTCTTCATCCTAGAATTGCAAAACCTGGTTGACGCATGGGGATTCTTTGAAACCCTGCATGAGAAATCAAACCCTATCATATATTAGTGTTTAAACCCAAGTTCAAGATAGAATCCTATGACGAATCTGTTGTTAATGGAGTCAAACAAGATTCTAGCAGTAGTGGAAAAGAAAACTGATAATCAATGCCATCTAAAGTGTAAAGAGGTTGAAAATCAATGGTTTGTGAATGGCATTGATTATCCTGCAGCTGTACTTGGTTCAGAGCTTAGGGATCACGACTTGGTCAAAGTAAACCATGATAACATGGAATACACCTTTGCAGGAAGTAGTTCAACTTCACAAGAGACATCATCATTGTAGAATGGGAATCCCTATGAAACTGAGGCAAGGAGACACCCATTTCAAAATGGTAAGCATTATGATTTCGAAGGAAAGAGGAAGAACAAAAGCTCGTATATGGATCCATACTCAGAAGACAATGATGAACATGAGGCTATTGCTGCTCTTAGGGAGCATCTAGGTGATGAATATCGAGAATATGGTCCACCACTAGGTGTTGAATTTACCCCTGGTGCATTCGACGACTCAATAGGTGATTCTTTTTTCTGACTCCCTTTTCACCCCATTAATCTCTATCACTGAAACTAATACAAGAATGAAATGCAGTGTGAGTTTAAAGTTTTAAAATTTATATTATGAAATTACTCTAATTAATAATCTGCTTGAAAGTTTCAAATTGTTGTTATAAAACTGTTTGCTTGCCACTGATATTTTACTTGATGTATGCTTTCTTGAATAGAGCCCTACTACCAGGGTAAAAATTGTTGTCGAGGATCACCATAGAATGCCAAAGAAGATGATGGAACAAGATGATCACAAAGTAAGTTATTTGTCCTCTTTTCTGGCATTATGTACTCTCCATTGACTGAGTTTCCACTATCAGTCCCCCACGCCCTTGGAAAGAAAAAGTCATCGTATCACCATTCAAGTCGAACATCGAGTACAACTGTAAACTTTACTATATCTCTATGCTGTAACTAAGATGCATTCGGCTCTTACATTGCAATAACTTAGTGTAATATGCTTGTGACCTAGGAATAGGGATAGGACAGGTGGCACCTCTATGGAGCTATTAGTTTTCATGTGTAAATAGTAAAAGGGCACTAAAGCTTTTATGATTTTGTCCATACTTAAGGATTGAATTTATATATAATGGAATTTGTATTTTACTCCGACAAAGAAAAGTAAAAAGTGAAAGTAAGTACATCTATATATCTGGATCACCGCTTAGGGCAGCTTAGATCGTGTGGGATATTAGCAACCACAGACTTAGATCAAGGTCTTGAAAAATAGGCGATCTAACCATGCCTGTGAGGGTAAATCTGACCATAGTCATCATATTTACGTTGGGATCTTCTAGAAAATAAATAAACAAATGCATGAACTCTTTTACCGGAAGTGAGCCTCCTCGATTTGTTGATCACAACACTCTTAAGTGAGCTTATTCTTGTTGTAAATATTTTGAAGCATGTTTACCATTTCATGTTGTAAAAATTAAAATATGTTTACTATTTTATGTTGTAAAAATTAAAATTCGTAGATGGATATTATAATAAAAGTTAGGTTGCATATTAAAAGTAATTTATTAGTCCTGTTTTTTGGCATTATGTACTCTCCACTGACTGAGTTTCCACTATCAATTGCATTTCAAGTTTCTGTATTCATATGCCTTTGTTTTGTACCATCTTGGTCAGTACTGTTACATATTGTTGTTCAGATTTATGTCAGTTATCCAGTTAAAATTTGAAAAATACCTTATCATTAAGGTCCTCTTAAAGATCCAAAAGGTGCATCAGACTTGACAAACCTTTGTGATCTTTAAATTTTAAGAGGTTCAAATTTTCTAGATTGTAGAAGCATTATTAAATTGAGAATGGTAATCAAGATGCAGATCTTGTAAGGATTTTTGGTGCAGATGCTTAATATATATATGTATAAGAATTAGTTAACAAGGAATATAGGAGGCTAAAAAGAGTTTTACATGCTTCAGTAAATTTGTTTGCTTGCACCAAGCCTTCTCTATTCAAAACTCATGCCATGCAGGTGGGGAAAACCACATCAAGAATGGTACCCTGGTGCCTGACTTAACAACCCATCAACTTCACCAATGAATCAATGTCAATTGGCACCTTTGGATAAAACTTGAGAGTGTTTAGATGTGTTTTGTCACAACCCCAAAGGTCAAGGGATTTCCAGCATGGCTCGCTAAGGTACGTCGATCTATTTTTCATCCCCATTTGTTTTCCCTTATTTGATGTATGCGATGTATGTTGTTGCTGTTATTTGCATTTGCCACATAAAATTATATACTTCGTGTGCCCTGTTTTAATACCCGATTGTCATCCAAGGGTTTGTGTGAATGTTTATAGATTTTCATAGGGTTTCATTTCCATTATGCAAATTGCAATGGCTATCGGCATCTTTTTCGATTTCCCAATATGCGCCAATATTTTCTTCTTCATCCTAGAATCGCAAAACGTGGTTGTTGCGCGGGGATTATTTGAAACCTTGCATGAGAAATCAAACCCTATCAGATATTAGTGTTTAAACCAAAGGTCAAGCTAGCATCCTATGAGGGATCTATTGTTAATGGAGTCAAACAAGATTCTAGCGGTAGTGGAAAAAAAACTGATAATTAACGCCATCTCAATACTCATATGAAGATAATGAATTTATTACATGATATTTTGAATGAGTGATGATATGCTGTGATATATAATATGTAAAGTGACAAGACTTATTTTTATGTATCTTTTACATACGATGGTTTAATATTAATATAGGCATTTAGTTATATTTCAAGAATTATAAATGCTCACACATATTTTACATGTATTTTTATATATGCATATCCAACCATATTGTATCCAATTTGTTCTCATATATGTACATATATCTATCTATATCCTGGTAAATTTATCTTCTCACTGATAACTAGATGAATTATCATAGCTGACTTCTGTTAAGTATTTGATTACTAGTTGAATGTATTAGGTTAGACTAACCTAAGATTATTGTTGGTTTTTCTTAAACTTTACGCTCATTTCCTTTATATCCAAATGAGGGCATAAAATACGCTCTACAGGATGAATTTATTGTTACTGCATTTGTTTTATGGGAATGACCCATCTCCTGAAGGATACAACCTAGAAAATTTCCCAGAAAATGACAAGAAATGGACGCCAACAAACCATTCCTAGGGAGTTCTTGGAATGGTAAGTATTTTAGAAATGGTACTAGTCTTTTCTCTAAACTTTCTTTTTGATCCCTTTGATCCCTTCATCATAATGAGTACCATTATCCACTCGATGTAGTTCAACCACATTACTCTTTTGTACTCGCCATTTTTTATGTTTAGGAAGATATTGTAGATTCTCAGTGTATGTTGTTTCCACTGAAAATTCCTTCCATAATACCTTCAACCCCCACCCCACAACATATTTAGTGAGTGGTCTATTCTTGTTGCGCCTTACAGATCATTAAAGACATTAGAATTAAGTTTCCTTAAAGCAGGAGCATGCTATTTCCCAGATGCATTTCTGCAATTAATTCTTAATTCTCATGCTTTTAAATGCTTGAATCAACAATTCACAATTCAATGCAATGATATAAAATCTGTTTCAAGGCACACTCTCTTTGTTTTCACTCTTGTTTCCCCACTCTGTTAGAACCGATCTTATGCAGGTAACTATGTTGGTACATAAGTTATAACTTATCTCGTGTGTAATCACATGCAGCTAGGACCAACAATATAATTGTCTGTCTACTAGAATAAGGTGCAAGATATTACATGTTTGTAACTAGGCTATCATAATTTGGCTTCTAGCTAGACTGGTGGAACATTGTTTTTTTCTCTGGTCATGTGCATGCATTAATGTGTATTGCTAATCACATGGCTTATCAGGTCCTAATATAACCAGAATGCCCAAGATACATGATTTTAGGTAACCAAATTGGTACTATTGCATTGTCATCTTCTGATACATGCAACACTGTTGATGTTGATGAGTGTCCTTTCTAGTATACAAAAGTCTCTTTCTCTATTTCCTTGGTCGACCATTAGATACTCAAAGTTGTGTATTGATCCTTTTTACCATTATAGAGGACTCTGTAAGTTAGGTTCTCAAATTCTTAAAGGGTTAGAGCTCAATGGAAGAGCGCCTACCTTAGAAGCAGGAGGTTGGTGGTTCAATTCCTCCATGCCCTAATGATATTATAATATCGGTTAAATACTAAAAACAACTAAATTAGTGACCAAAACATGAGAGATGCGAAACTAGGCATTAAAAAGGATGCAACACATGGTGCTAATGATGAAGCCAAACATGGCGCTGATATGGTAGCAAAATAAGACTTCACTTTGGATGCAAAACATGGCACTACATAGGAAGAAAAATATGGTGCAACAATAGAAGAAATATTTGGCGTCTTTTTGGTAGAAAAACACGATGCAAAAAAGGAAGCAAAAATTGGTGCAAATTTGGAAGCGAAAATTGGCACATATTTGGAAGTAAAACATGATGCAAAATGGGATGCTAAGTGGTAGCAAAAATGGATGATAATTTGGATGCTAACATGGTGCTATTAAGGATGCAAATATGGCACTAACAGGGGTGTCATTTAAGAAGCAAAAGTGGAATCTCACTAGGAAGCAAAGTAGGATGTTCTTTAGGAAGCAAACCTCGACGATGTTTAGGAAGCAAAGTTGGACACTATTATGGAAGCAAACCTTGACGTTGTTTAGGAAGCAAAGTTGGAGGCTATTCTGGAAGCAAAAAAAGAGACACTATTTTGGACGTCATAAAATATGCTATTTAGGAAGCCAAAAAAGAATTTTTTTGGGACTCTTTAAGTTTTGTCCATGACGCGTCCCATTTAGCGTCTAGTTTAACCACTCAAGGTAAAAAAAACTACACGAAAAAGGGACGCTAAATGGGACACTAATTCTAGGATTTGTTGTATTGATGGGAATGTTCCCCATAGAATATAATAAATTCAAAAGCGTGGAGGTAGGATTCACATTCTAGTATTCAAATATGAGGGAATTCTTGGTAATGAGAATGCACCATCATACAATGACAAGAATTGAAAGGAGCTCAATATTTTAACACTTTCTCTGACATTTATCCCATCCTTTGATGGGCGATGGGAGAGAAACATTCTCATGGTAGAAAAGGTATCCCCATTGCGTATCAGACCACACTCAAGACCTCCTTTAGTAAATTACTAGATACCAATATATGGGTAATGAATTCCCCATGATATTTGCACAGATGGCATATACTTGGATGTTGTTTCCCAGTAAGAACATTTTTTATCAAGCAAGGCATATCAAACATTTTATTTTTTATTACACGTTCAATTTACATACTTTGGTCCATGATCATTTAAGAATTTCCTTTTGTTATATTATAAATAGCTCCTTATATTCAAGTTTAATTTGATATGGGCTAGCATATGGATTTTTTACCAATATGAGGGAGTTTCATTCATATGCTAAACTTATGGATGGTCTTTGAATGCCTTTAGTATATCGACCCCATTGTGATCCTTATGGGCCTATAAGGAAAACCATCAAATTGTTATACCATTTTGATTGCGAGCAATCTAAAAGGATTTTCATATATCCATCTACTAAATCATAGAGATGAAGAGAGTGTAGCTTGTTTTCCATTTTAACCGATATAAGATCCTTGGCTAAGCAACCGAGAATTGGACTCATTCCTAACACAACAAATTTACCATTTCTTGGATTACACGATAAGTCTTTCCCTATAATGTGAAAATTTATTTTTATGACCGACGAGAAGAAGTCTTCTCCATTTTTGTTTGAGGGATTGGAACGAATCTAAGAGAGGATTTTATACAGTGCTATATATATATATATATATATATGATATATACATTCCTGCCAAATTCCTTTATGTGTAATAAAAATTCAAAGGCTTTTGGAATCCATAGCTTGTTAAAAGAGATAGAGGTTTTTCATTCTCCATCTCCCCTTTCATTTTGGATTCCATAATAATTCTCGTTTGCAAAGAGGAATGCCTACCTCTTCCCTATTCCATGACTATAGGTATGTTGTGTGAAGTTTCCTTATCTTGTTTAGAATTTCATTTTGTATATATGTTAAAGACATCCAATAAATAGGTATTGCTTCAATCTCACTTTTGGTGCGTAGTAGATTCCCATCCAGAGAAATCCGTCAATGGTAAGATAGACCAATTCATTTAATGATATTTTTTATTAACCATTTCCAATACATGATCCTATATTCATTTTCTCTGAGAAGAAACCCTATGTATTTGAAACAAAAATTATATGAATCATCCTCCATTAAGGTTATCATGATGAGACTCAGTGGTTTGCGAGATTTGGAACGTGAATGAACAAAATGTATTTTTTCTTTTTATTTATCTCCATATCAGTGGCAGAGGAAAAAATATTTAAAACTCTGTTTTGACAGTTTTCCTATCAAATGGATGCATTCCTAAATATCACTTGATGTTATCCATGAACAAAACTGATGAAATTTAATGTCAACCCAAAATTTTCACCCCAACGACCTTCCCATTTGTTTTTTTGGTGTTGATAAATTTGATGGGAGCATAAAAAATCATATATGGATAAGTAAAGGGGATAGTGGGAACCCTTGGTGCAACTCCTAGGAGGGGGACAAAAAAGAATAGGTTGAGTTGATTAGGAGAAATTGAGATCTAGTGGATTTCTAGATAAATCCCCAACTGCTTCAATGGTTTTCTCATCGCATTTTGGATGAATGGGTGAGACAGGATATGAATCATCGTATTTAGCAATATTAGAAATAAAATAATCACTTACATCATCTTGGAGTGGAAGATATGAGCATTCCCCTTAAGAAAATTCAGTCTCCCCCATGAGTTCTTCTTCGAATTGCGCACTCCTTTCAATGAAGGTGTTATGAGATGAGGGATCGAGAGTATACGTAACAACTCCATAATATTCAACCTTCATTGTGCTTGATGTGTAAAACTATAATGTTGGGATTTTCGATACCCATGCCAAAGGAAATAATTCCCACAACATTCTGCAATTCATATTTGATAAAAGATCTATGTATAGCCTCTCAAGAACCAACCTCATTACCTAGTTGTTGTCGAAAATTTACCACATGTTTATGATATTTAATATTGGTGCAATATATAATATTTGATCCACCACCCATTACATAGTTTGAAATTTCACCACCCAACTCTTCCCTAAATAAGTTGTAAGATAGTAAATATTTGGTCGATCAAAAGAACCAATCTTTACATATGGATTGTTTATATTTGAAGATTATATAATATCAACTTTGACCTTATTAGTTGCAGTTGCAGTGCAAGATTGATAACTATGGGAGAGCCCACAAAAATAAATATAGGGTTGCCACATCCATGGTTGACCTTGTATGTAGGAACCATGCTACATGTCACAACTTATTGCATATGGTATGTCATTGTGTGCTATGGAGAGAGGAACATCACTTTGTAGAAAATAACTCATAGATTCTCATTCAAAATATTTGGAGAGGTGATTACGGTTTACTATAGGAAGGGTCTAGGATAGAGTGGATTGAAAGTATATGCAACATATCTCACTTTTTAAAAAAACCCTCTCAAATCTAAGGAGGACAAAAATTCTAGTGGTTGGGAGAGATGAGATGGAGTGGGAAGGTCGGCGTAATTCTCTCTAATAGTTTTGATGATGGAACCTCAATGTATATACAGTTACAGGTGAATGGTAACATAGGGAGAAGGAATAAATTGCATAATTGATGACCTTATCTTGATTAGTGACCCATAGTATTTTCTGGCCCATAGGATTGTCCCATGGTATTGCTGTGACGTAATCCTATAAATACTTGAGTCTAATAATGAGAAGGAAATAGATATTACCATTGGTGTTCCATGTTTTCTTATTCATTCCTTTACTAAAGTTTAACATTGTATTAGAGTGTATGGCCTAATCCATTTATGAGGTAATCCTTTTCACATAGTGGAAAGCATAGACACACACATGGAGGCTGTGATCAAAGATGGGACACATTAGCGAGGAGAAATCGAGAAAATAATTTTTTTTATTCTCTTGGAAGTGCCAACTCACCCTCTGCTATCGATAACTGCGGTACCTCTATATCAACTCACTTTTTGCAAAAACAAAGTATGGTGACACTACTCTTTCTGTTTAGAAAAAGTGTGGTACCAACTCAGTATTCATTTATCTAAAATGAGACAATCCACGAACACTTAAACCAAAGTTTGGTGTCGCACCCATCCAACACCCTATGCCAATATACAAATTGTGTTTCCTTTTTTTGACGGTTTAAAAAAAGAGAGAGAGATCTCTAGTTAGTCATACCAATATGGCTAGTACCACCACAAGCAATTTGATGTAAATATCTGGACTCATACTAACTAGTACCAACTATGAGTTTTGTTCTACCAAGATGAAGATGTTTCTCGAGCTCAAAAAATGTTGGGATATGGTTGAAACCGAGTTAAAAGAACCTGATACAAATTCGCTAGCCGCAATGAATAATTCCTTAGAAGCTCGTCAAGACCGAGATCTCACAGCCAAATGGATGATCCAAAGTTGCATCAAGGAGTCTATTTTTCTATGGATATCAACATCTACCAATGCACATCAAGCTTGAAATCTGCTTGCATTCACCAAGAAGGGAACAGATTGAGTAAAAAATATAATATTGCAAATCCTTCGACTTCAGTATGAATGTTTGAAAACGAAGGAAACAAAACTATAGATCAATTTATGACTAGGGTTTCGAGCATTGTGACCGGGTTTCAAACCTACGACGAACATCTAGAACAGATGGTAGTTGTTCAACAGATTCTAATGTTTCTTACGAATAAATTTTCTATGGTAGTGACTGCCATAGAAGAAGCAAAAGATCTATTTGAGTTCAGCTTAGAAGAGTTTACTGTATCCATTTTATCTCATGAAGCTCGATTCAATCAAGAAGAAGAGTCGTTGACCAATTCTTTCAACACTCAATCTTCCCTTAGTAGAGGTCGAGGAAGATGATGATGAGGTAAAGGAATAAGATTCAGAGGGTCTCACTATACAGAGGAAAAAACTAGTCATGAACATCTAGATCACTCAGAGCACTCTCACAACTCTCAAGGTTAGAGGGGGAGAGGCAAGAGATGGACCAATAAGTCCAATACTCAATGTAACTACCGCAAGAAGTATGGCCACTTTGAATGAGAATGCATAAAGAAGAAAGCATACCAAAACAGTGGTAGAGCTAATGTCTCTAAAGAATAAGGCTCATAAGAGGTGATGTTCTTGTCTTATCAAGAAACTGAGGAAAACTACAACTCAGATCTATGGCTACTAGATAGAAGATATCCACAATAGTATGGCGTAGATTATGATGAAATATTTTCTCATGTAGAAAGGATAGATACCATGAGAGTTGTACTTTCCATTGCAGCACAAAACCAGTGGCATGTTTATCAAATGGACGTGAAAAATGCCTTTCTTAATGGTATTCTTGAAGAATAAGTTTATCTAGATGAGCCACTTTGATATATTGTCAAAGGTCACGAAGAAAAAGTGTTTAAGTTGAAAAGGGCCTTGTGTGGTATAAAACAAGCTCCACGAGTTTGGTATAGTAGGATTGACTCCTATATCATAACCAATGGGTTCAACAGAAGTGGAAATGAGCCCGCTTTGTATGTAAAAAGAGTTCAACAAGGTAACATGTTGATTATCTATCTTTATGTTGATGACATGATTTACACCACATTAGAGAAAATTTCAACCCAAAATGGGCCTTTCAACCCGAATTCAAATTCCATGCCATCATGTGTTAGCCAATGAAATTGCTTTAAATTTGAAATACCATATAGGTCTTAAACACATTTTCAATATAAATTTGGGGATAGGTATCATAAAAAGACTACATTTTTTGTTCGTATTTTGGACATATCTCATTATGGTTTTACTCAAATTTGGAGCCGGAGAGATCCCTGGATGCATAATTAAATTCTGCATCCAACAAGTACCCACTCTGCATAATTTTGACATTCCCCTCTATCCGAAAAACAAGAAATACCTAAAAAAACATGATGATGTTGTCATCATCACGTTTTTTCAGGTATTTCTTGTTTTGGGGATAATTGGGTCCGTCAAACTAATAGAGTGTGGGTACTCGTTGGATGCAGATTTAATTCCACATCCAATGATCTCTCTCGATCGAAATTTGAGTAAAAACACAAGGAAATATGTCGAAAATACGAACAAAAAAGTAGTTTTTTTCTTTTCTTCCTCCAGAATTAATAAATATTATTTTATTATTTTAACTATGATTTTGTTATTTTCCTTAGGAGGTCCATTTTGAGTTTAAATTTCCTCTAATGGTAATTTAATGCTTGAATAACTTAGGACAATCATGAAAAATGAATTTGAAATAACTGATCTAGGACTAATGAAGTAAGTTCCTTAGTCTAGAAGTTACTCAAACTTATCAAGGTATTTTTATTTGTCAACATAAGTATGCTATTGATATTTTGCAGATAGTTAGAATGGATAAATGTAAACTATCAGAAACCCCATTTCTCTAGGAACCAAGTTAACAAAAAATGACAATGGACCAGTAGAAAATTCTACACTCTATAAAATAATGGTAAGAATTTTAAAGTATTTGACTATGACTAGACCTGATTTGATGTACGTTGTCATTCTCATTTCCATATTTATGGATTCTCCCAAAGACTCGCACAAGAAATATGGAAAAAAAATTATGAGATATGTTGCAGGCACACTCGAATATGGCCTGTGGTACACTCATTAAAAAAACAATTCTCTCACAGGGTTCATTGACAATGATTTTGCAAGAAGTATTGATGATAGGAAAATTACATCAGGTTATGCTTTTCATTTGGGTACAAATCTCATATCTTTGGCATCTTAGGAACAACCCATTGTTAGCATGTCTTCTACAGAAGTAGAATATGTAGCAGCCACCACAACAACTTACCATGCAATTTGGATAAGAATACTTTTAAAGGATATGGGGTGGTTTTGAACTGCCTCCGTAGGTACCTATGAGGGGGGTTTATAACCGTCCCAAATTTTTGTAATAAATACTTTTATGGGGGGTTTTAAACCACCCCAAAAAGACACTTTTAACGTCGGTTCTATTCGGGGGAGTTTTGTTAAGAAATCCCCCAAAGGTTAGTAAGATGGACTTTTAGGGGGGTTGAGAACTGCCCTTGTAGGAACCTATGGGGGGGGGGGGGGGTTGAAACTTCCCCTGTAGCTACCTACAAGGGGGGTTTGTATCCATCCCCAAATATTTATAATAAGCACTTTTGGGGGGATTTCGAACCGCCCCCGTAGGTGTCTATCAGCGGGGATTAGAACCACCCTTAAAAGTCACTTTTTTTTCAGGGGGATCGTTAGAACCGCGCCCAAAATTCACTTTTAGGGGTAGTTTTGATATATTCCAATATCACCCCTAAAAGTAAAAAAAATTAGCGTCGGTTCTATTAGGGGCATTTTTGTAAACACCACCTCCAAATCCAAAACCGTCCCCAAAACTTACTTTGGGAGGCGGAAGACAACACCCCCTAAAAGTCAAATTTGATGTAGTGGTAGTAAAAGTAATTATTTAGTTTTGCATTTTTCCCAGCAAGATGCTTTGTTTGGTGCAATTGAAAATCATACTAAAGGAATAGAATTTAAGGTGCTGACAAAGAGGGTGTATGAAGGAAGAGGAATTAGAGTTCCTCACCAAGGTATAGTCCACCCTATAAAGGAAATAGAGTGACTTCATTATGCAAGACTATGATATAGTGAATTTGAAGAATGGTCCAAAAAAGTGGAAGCAATAACCTCCTCAAGTGTCAAGTTTGAGTCAATCCAGAAAGAGATTTTGCAAGATAAAACCATGTCACACCATTTTGATGTCAAGCCAGGAAATACATATCAAGAGAGAGGTTGGGGCCATGGAAGGTATACATGTTATGGTAATTTAAATGAAGAAAATGATTTGAATATGCAATATATAAATCCTTGCACTTTTTTGTGGAATGTGGGAAGATACCAACTATGCACAGGGGAATCAAGATGGAATATGCAAAGCTACATCTATAACTTCATCTAGAGAAGGAATTGTGAACAATGATAACAACAAGAATAGAGTGGAGTTCAAGAACACAGGCCATAATTTTTTAACTCATTATTGTAAGAGTGATTTTTCGGTGCAAATTCAGAGAGGGATAGTTGCAAGATTTCTTCCGGAAGAAGAAGAGGCCCTCATCCATGAGGATACCTATCAAACAAAGTTTTCATTCTCGGAAAAAAAATTGTGAAATGAAACACTCATGGTCATAAACTTGGGGAGAGAACATAAGATGAAACAATTATGGCCATCATTTTGGGGAACCATCCTAAAATGGAGCATAATGATTATTAATTGTAAATAGCTAGATAGAATGCATACATTGTCTTTCTATTTTTCCATTATTGTAAGTAGGATGGAAATAGATTTTAAAGGTTCACCGC
The DNA here is from genome assembly GCA_001517045.1 of Pseudotsuga menziesii. Classification (NCBI taxonomy): domain Eukaryota; kingdom Viridiplantae; phylum Streptophyta; class Pinopsida; order Pinales; family Pinaceae; genus Pseudotsuga; species Pseudotsuga menziesii. The sequence continues at coordinate 91,924 of LPNX010219126.1, forward strand.
CTTTCAAAAATCAAAAATAAAAATGAACAATGTAAATTGTAGAAAACTATAATTAGTTGGAATATTAACTCTTATTATAATGGATCCAATGTCAAAGTTTAAAATTTAATGGTTACTTTAAGTTAGGGTTTGTATTGGCATTTAATTTAATAGAGGTAGGATGATAGTAAGTAAGTTTTAAGTATTGGTTAGTGTTAGTATTTATTAAAAAAATAGAATTAGGTTGTGGTTAGGCTTTTAGGTTAAATTGACATTATAGATAATTATAGCTTAGATTTGGTTTAGAGTCAGGGTTAGTATTTTTTCATTAAGTTTTTTTAGGATTAAAATTTTTAGAATGGATCAGGTTAATAATTCAGATTTTATAAACAAATTAACAAATTTAGAATATAATTATTAGTTATGGCTAATATACTAATACAAATTGCAATATTTTATTTATCTAGGTTCTTAATATTTGGTGTACTTCACTAGAATCATTTAAATCCTATTAAAACCCATTAATTCTATGTGACTCTCTTAACTTAGAAGCTCAAGACACTTTTCTCTTAATGATGAGCCTTCTTAAGTGGCATGAAACGTGGAGACTTATATCTTTCAATGCATTTTTCCATCTCTTCTTATAGATGACTGATGTTTTATGCCATGTAAAATGTATACTTTATGGTGTGAACATCACAAAGATATTTTTGTAAATGTCATGTTCATGTACATGTCATCTAAATAAGAAATTCAAACATTGCAAATATTATGGGAACATGTTTTGATTTTTCTTTCAAGGACATGAGTGAAGGAATTGGAAAATAAATTCATTCAACAACTCTAACAAATACATCAAGCCAAGATGGATGAGGCATGACAAGCATATGGTTAATCAAATCCAAGGTAGTTTTTCAAGATGAAGATCAAATCCTTGATAACTGAGATACAAAACTCGGTAAATGGTATATTATATTCTCATTTAAAATACACTAACATACCATCAATACAATTTGAAAGTGTGGGCTTAAAGCCTTGGCGTGCTTCCATATCAAACCCCATGTTTAGAGCTCACTGTCTAATATGAGACCTTATAATGAGAAATTATGTTTTTGTTCTCTTCATAGGCCAATGAAGGGATCCTTTTTTCCATAAAAAGATATTCACGGAATAAATTTATTGTGCTATGAAAATGTCTATAGAATTGTGTATACATAATAGAACTTACAACAAGATGTGCAAAAAGTAGAATTTTTTTATCCTCAAGATTAGTTGATAGTTCATGTTAATTATCATTATCATCAATGATATTTAGTTTTTAGTTTTTCAAAGTGGAAATGATTTCTCTTATTAAAATTGTAACTTGATTAATATATATTTATCTATCTAAAATAGGAATTGAAAATTTTAATAATTTATTTAAAAAGTTTGAATTTAAAAAGAGAGATAATGAAAGCTACTAAGGCTTTGAGTAGAGATTGACTACACATCAACTTCACATCAACATGAGCACGTGAAATTCATTAAAAACATTGGATGAATATTATTTTCATCCCATAAGGTGATAAAGTAAGGACATCTTTCATAGAATACTGAAAAGGACAACAAATCCACACAAATAAAAAAGAATTCGAGGAGCCTAACAAACCCACATAACACAACTAAACAATTTGAGGAGCCTAACAAACCCACACAACTAAAGAAGAATTAGACGATCCTAACAAACCCACATAAAACATTTTTTTAACCAATTTGCATTGCAGTTCCCTGCTAAGTCTATTCTCTTCCCTCAAAACTTTCCAGTATTGAGCAGATGGTGTCATTGCAGCCTTTGACTTTTTAAACGGGATCTCCAGTTCCTTCTGCTTCAGCTGTAGTGCCTCCACATATATGTCCGTGCTTCAGCTGTAGTGCCTCCACTTCTCTGTCCTTGTCCTTGTCCTTCTCCTTCTGCTTCTGTTCTAGTTCCATGCGATAAATCTCAAGTCTCATCCTTTCATTCTCCAATTTGTTGTCCTTGTTTGGTAGTGCCATGCGTTTATACTCAAGTTCCCTCTTTTTGTACTCAAGTTCCCTCTTTTTATACTGAAGTTCCATCTTTTTGTACTCAAGTTTCTTCGGTAGTGCCATGCGTTTATACTGAAGTTCCATCTTTTTGTACTCAAGTTCAAGTTCCTTCGGTAGTGCGATGCGTTTATACTCAATTTCCTTTTTTTTAATCTCCATCTCCTTCCTTTTCAATTCATTTTCCGGCATCCATGCCGTTCTTGGATCATCTGGTTGCATCGGTGTTTTTCTTGCATTATCTAGCAACACGCAAGACATCACTGGATCATGTTTTTCTGGGGCAGTGGGGTTATGTGACTTCGAATAACTTTTTCCCTCTGACACTTTGATCAGCTTCATTCTCTTAGCTGGATAGGACCCTATGCCCTCTGCTTCGGCATTTCTATTATTCTCATCATAATTGTCTTCCCCATCTTCATAATTTCCTCCATTTTCATCATTCATGGCAACCTCTCTGCTTTTACTTGTCGATGACTGCATACCAAGATCTGCTGCGACATCTCTATTATTCTCAGCATAACTGTCCTTCCCATTTTCATCATTCATGGCACCCTCTCTGCTTCTTTTAGTTGTCGATGACTGCATAGCAAGATCTGCTGCGACCTCTCTGCTTCTTTTAGTTGTCGATGTCGATGCCTGCATACCATGATCCTCGCCATCTTCATGATTTCCTCCATTTTGATCATTCGTGGCACCCTCTAATCCATTTTGATCATTCATGGCACACTCTCTGCTTTTAGATGACTGCATACCCAGATCTGCTGCGATAGCAGGCAGTCTGTTGTGATAATCACGAATCTTTTCATAGTATAAGGGCAAGCTGGAGCTTAAAATTTTCCACAAATCCTCCTTGTCCTGAGGGAGAAGATTCATAGAACATAAGAGACGAGGATTCTTAACAACTTCGTCTGATTTGGCCCTTCCAAGCACATCATTCAGTCTCTTATAGCTCTTGTTGAGGCCGTTGAATTTGTCTTCACATTGCCTGGGAGAAATAGAGAGATTATGTTTCTCCATCATGATATTTGAAACAGATTTCCACTTGCCACGCTTCTTCTGATTCCCATTCGCGTTCTGCACATCAGAAACCACTTGCATCAGAAACCTCACCATGTCTTCTGTCCACGTCATCCGTGACCGTAGAGAATTCTTCTTGTCCTTCCCACCATTTTGATGGTCGTCGGTTCCATCCATCGTCAGTTCCATGGTCTCACCGTCGTCATGCAGATGTTGTTGCTGTTTTTGTGAAGGGGCGCGCAAGTCCACCATTTCCTTGTTGTTTTTGTGAAGGGGCGAGCGAAATAGAATAACATTAAACACAATCGCGGTACAAGCTTTGTGTGATTCAAAACAGACCCGTAAACACTGAAATTCGATTCTTACTTGTTGTATATAACGCTGTCCTTGTTATATAAATAGTTATGGCTTCATCTAGAAGCTTCTACATTCCATTCGAAAATTATGTAGTTTTTTTATTTGGTCGGTCATTTTGTAAAAATAACCGTTCAAATCAAATAATATATATAATTTCCTGGTTTCCAGCTTCATAGCAATCTATGCCATCTCCTCCCACTCTTCAGCATTGACCACTATTATTTATTTTAACCTGAGCTACCCTCCTTGATCTCCCTGGGCTACAATATAACTCCCTGCTTCCCTCGTTTAATATATATAATTTCATGGTATGGTGGGGCGTGGAGAGTCCTTCTTTCCAGCACTCTACGTTTAATATATATATATATAATTTCATGGTTTCCGGCTTCAAAGCAATCTATCCCATCTCCTCCCACTCAATGTATCCCATCTCCTGCCTGTCTTCAACGTAATATAACTCCCTCCCTTCCTCGTTTAAGGTGGTTTCGTTTTTTTCCTTTGTATTTGGACTTATGGGAATGTTCCCCATAGAATATAATAAATTCAAAAGCGTGGAGGTAGGATGCACATTCTAGTCTTCAAATATGAGGGTGAATGCCCCCATCATACAATGACGACGAGAATTGAAAGGAGCTCAATATTTTTACACTTTCTACGACATTTATCCCATCCTTTGATGGGCGATGGGAGAGAAACATTCTCATGGTAAAAGAGGTATTCCCATTACATATCATACCACACTCGAGACCTCCTTTAGTAAGTTACTAGATACCAATATATGAGTAATGAATTCCCCATGATAATTGCAGAGATGGCATATACTTGGATGTTGTTTCTCAGTAATGGCATATACTTGGATGTTGTTTCTCAGTAAGAACATTGTTGATCAAGCAAGTCATATAAAATATTTTATTTTTTATTAAATGTTCAATTTACATACTTTAGTCCACCATCATTTAAGAATTTTGTGTTGTTATATTATAAATAGCTCCTTATATTCAAGTTTAATTTGATATGGGTTAGCATATGGCTTTTTGACCAATATGAGGGAGTTTAATTCATATGCAAAACTTATGGATGATCTTTGAATGCCTTCAGTATATCAATCCCATTGGGACCTTTATGGGCATATAAGGAAAACCATCGAAGTGTTATACCATTTTGATTGCGAGGAATCTAAAAGGATTTTCATATATCCATCTACTAAATCATAGAGATGAAGAGAGTGTAGTTTTTTTTCCATGTTAACCGATATAAGATCCTTGGCTAAGCAACCGAGAACTGGACTCATGCCTAACGTAACCAATTTACCATTTCTTGGATTACATGATAAGTCTTTCCCTATAATGTGAAAATTTCTTTTTATGACCGACGAGAAGAAGTCTTCTCCATTTTTATTTGAGGGATTGGAACGAATCTAACAGAGGATTTTGTACGGTGCTATACATTTATGATATATACATTCGTGCCAAATTCCTTTATGTGTAATAAAAATTCAAAGGCCTTTGGAATCCATAGTGTGTTAAAAAAGATAGAGGTTCTTCATTCTCCATCCCCCCTTTCATTTTGGATTCCATAATAATTCTCATTTGCAAAGAGGAATGCCTACCTCTTCCCTATTCCGTGACTATAGGTATGTTTTGCGAAGTTTCCTTATCTTGTTTAGAATTTCATTTTCTATATATGTTAAAGACATCCAATAAATAGGTATTGCTTCAATCTCAATTTTGGTGAGTAGTAGATGCCCATCCAGAGAAATCCGTCACTAGTACGATAGACCAATTCATTTAATGATTTTTTTTTTACCATTTCCAATCCAAGATCCTATATTCATTTTCTTTAAGAAGAAACCCTATGTATTTGAAACAAAAATCATATGGATCGACCTCCATTAAGGGTATCATGATGAGAATCAGAGGTTTGTGAGATTTGGAACATGAATGAACAAAATGGATTTTTTCTCTTTATTTATCTCCATATCAGTGGTAGAGGAAAAAATATTTAAAACTATGTTTTCACAGTTTTCCTATCACATGGATGCTTTCCTAAATATCACTAAGTGGTAATGTGTAATGTGTTTACAGTAAGCGGTGGCACCGCCTTTACCCTTTGAGCAATGTGTGGTTCTGCCCTGTCACCGCCCTGTCTCAGTGAGGAAGAAGCGACGCCCTTGGTAAAAAGTGCAAAAAGAGAGGTTCTCACGAAGCTTCTCGAAAGAAGGCTTCTCAGCACCCGTATCCCTGATCACTAGGGCCAGTTGAGCTTGAGATCCATCCTTGTAGGATCTCCTAGCCACCTCACCCACCAATTTCTCAACCATCTCTATCCATTCCAAGCCTATAAAAGCAGGCCCATTATCTATGGTTGAGGAGAGAGCACAGTTATGATGTTGCTTTGATATTCTGCCCTTAATCAGTTAAGTGAGATTGAGGGAGCAAGTTGGAGCTATTGCAGACGAGATGTTGGCTTTATGAAGGAGTACATCGACACTAAGGAATAGGTTGTAAACTTCTTCTCTATTATCTAATGCAAAATTGGTTCCTTTCCCATGAAATATATTGCGTCATTATCATATGTTTTATTATTGAATTCCTTGGTCATCAATATAGAATAGTGGATTATATTCTGGTTATGTTAGATCTTGTTTGGTGTTTTACTTGTGATTATACAGGTATATCCATGAAGGATCATCTTTTTTAGGAAACAACTATAATTGTACATCAAAGAGACTTGATTCCATATCTCCACCCATTCTAGGGAATGTCTTCCAATCTTGTCGTGTAACATTTGTTCTAGATATGAACCATTCAGACTAGATGAACAACTCCTCTCTGCAGAAGGTGCAAAATTCCTAGCTACAAATATGGCGACTCCACTGGGGAAGAGCTTCAGCTGATCTGATCTTCCTTAGTCTTTTCAAAACATTTGTTTGAAATCCAAGCTCCCGTTCTTTATCAGTTCAATCAGATCCACTAGCTAATCTAGTGGTTATTGATTTGGTATCTTCAGATATGTTGAGATCTCACTTTTCTGACTTTATGTGATCTTAAATATTGTTAATTCATGATTTAAATGCCAGTTGCACTATGATTTGACTTTGCTTTTTGCCATCTTTTTTTTTGGACATCTACAGGGAACTGCATATGCATAGTGGGAAATAAATGGTGGGAGATATATTACCTAATCCATAATTAAACTTGTAACTTTTTAAAAAGAAACATCTACTTAACTGAAATTCTATATATATTATTATATTTTAAATTTTTATACATGATTGAATTTACTCTACCAGATCAAGTAGTTGCATTTAGAAATACACTGGTAGCAATCAATCCCTTAATAAAATTAGGGTTGAACTTTATTTTAAAATAGAGTTTACATTTATTTGATTTCAATTTGTTAATTTTTTTTTAAATTTTTTTTCTCATAGCAAAATTATACAGTCAATGTCATCTTTGGCTACCCATTAAAATTGCAAACCAGCGATTTGAATGGGGAAATTTAATTTATAAATTAAAGCTTCCAAATTTGTCATGGTTTGGACTGAGAGGATGACGTTATTAGTAGAAATGCAAGTTTCTATACTACATGATCCATGTATCTTCTCAACAATTTATGTCGTAAAGAATTGCTTAGATTGATCACACATGTAGAAATAGAACATTGCCAATATAGATAATCCTCAGCCTGACCTATTCGATACGATTAACGAAATCTTCTAGTTTCAATAACTATGTTTTACCAACTGTACATACACCTTACCTACTATTAGATTCTTTAGTTAAGCAACTTCATATTTTTGCAACTAACCAAACTCCGTTACATAAATGTCCGCCATAAAAAATAAAAATTTTAATTATCCTCCAAAATAAATGTCGGCTTATGAAATTTACTTTTTACTATTATTAGAGATTTTTTATAGCCAACATTTATGTAACGTTATGTAACATTACATAACGTTACAAGATCTTCCCCATACTGAGCTGTAGAGCGCCTCTTGGCGCAAAGATCTGATTGCTTGAATGTCAAATTTAATGTGGTAAAAGGGTTATTTTGCTGAAATCAAAGAGCTAGGATAGATTCATCTTTCCATTTTTCTTGTGTTAGAATAATCCGTCAGGATTATTGTAAATAAATAATAGGAATATGAATAGCTAGGAAGGCGAAGAGGCTGGTAATCAACCGCCTCATGAAATGTATAAATATAGGCATTTGCATTTGAATAATTAATTGAATCGGGAGTTATTACCAACATCTTGTATGCTTGGTTTTTTATTTTTCGAAAGGATTATTGTTTGAGAGATTAGCATTAGTTAGATCGCAGGCTTATTGTTAAACAAATATGAAAAGAAAGACTTGTTTGATTGGTTGCTTGTTTTCATTTTTCATTAAAGTTTGTGAAGGACTTATTTTTTCTTTGAAAAAACTTTTTTTTTGTGGAGACTTTGTTCATATTTTTGTTTGAGAACAAATTATTGGGCCTCTTATTAGCCTCATTAGCTTCCAGATCTCCATATTTCTTAAGAACTCTTTCTTTTACATTCTGATCTCATCAAAAGAAAAATATTAGTGATTTTCAGTTAGATCTTTCTAGATTTTAAAAGAAAAATTGAAAAAGTATTGATTATATTTTTGAGTGTGTTTTGTGTTTTGTCTTAGACAAAAGTGATCTTACCCTATTTTCCTTTCTTTCAAAATCAGTTTGAAGTTTGTTGCTTGTTCTTTCTCTCGGAAAAAGCTTGGTTTAGTGTAGTTGTTTGGGAAACTTTTTGGTTTCAAAATGAAATTTGAAAAGGAAAATACTCTCTCCTTTCCATAAGTAGGCATGTCTTGAAAAGTAAAGTGAAAGTATCTGCATTTCATATTTGCTTGGATTTACATTTCTGTTGAAACTCCATGCATTCACCTAACCACTCAAGTTAAAATTAATGGTAGTTATAGGTCTAAAATTGTATAGAAATTTGAGTGATAAGTTAGTGATGTGTTCAAGCATTGTAAAAAATAGGAGGTATTGTTATTTTCTTCATATGATTCAAAATAGACCGTCGTCGTACTATTTTATAACATCAAAAGTATCTCTCTATTTTAACTAGTTCAAAGAAAAAAACTAATATAGACAAGATAAGAATGAACTCTAATGAGCTCCACAGTGAAACAGGTCATTAGACATATCCTAAAACACCATGGGTGGAAAGGATCTCCCATCTATGTGAGGATAGTAACATTGAGACGAAAATCACTTCCTCTTAGACTACCCTGTGTACACCCACATTAAATCTCAGTTTCATAATCTTTGTTGCAATACCAACCTTCCTAGACTTTTAACTTGTCAAACTTATAGTGAGCTCGGGATGCTTCTCACCAAGCTCTTTGAGCATAGGAATACAATTTAGAAATTAATAACTAATTGGTTCCTTTAGGTCTGATAGACCAATTTTGGTCTCCCTGGATGTTAACCATCATCATCATCATCATCATAATCATACTGAACTTTTTTTTATCCATTTGATATCCATCTTTGAGTCTGAAAGGATATAAAGTTCTCTAATGTATTTATATACACCCAATGTTAAAACTATAAGTAGGCTCAGACATTCAGCATAATTATTAAATTGTGTTAGTTCCTACACCTCTCTTAAAAGTGTACTTTTGGTTCTACAAAATCATAAATCCTCCTTATCCATATGTTCCGGCATTTCCTTTTTATGATCCGGCACAAATAATATGTTGCTACATTCAATCAAAATTTTGTGGCAGTTTCATTTTTTTTCCTTTTTATTTGGACTTATGGGAGTGTTCCCTATAGAATATAATAAATTCAAAAGCATGGAGGTAGGATGTAGATTCTAGTCTCCAAATATGAGGGAATTCTTGGTAATAGAAATGCACCATGATACAATGACGAGAATTGAAAGGAGCTCAGTATTTTTACACTTTCTATGACATGTATCCCATTCTTCAATGGGAGAGAAACACTGTCATGGCAGAAGAGGTATTCCCATTACATATTAGACCAAATTTGAGACCTCCTTTATGAAGGGACCAGATACCAATATGTGAGTGATGAATTCCCATTGAGATTTCCACATATGAATTATACTTTGATGTTGTTTCCCTCTTTTATGTAGGTCGTCCCATGTAAGAACATTGTTAATTAAGGAAGGAATATATAACAATTTATTTTTTATTACACATTCAATTTACATACTCTAGTCCACCGCCATTAAATATTTTGGTGTTGTTCTATTATAAATAGATCCTTATATTCAAGTTTAATTTGATATGGACTACATATGGTTGTTTGACCAATATGAGGGAGTTTCATTCATATGATAAACTTATGGATTATCTTTGAAGGCCTTTAGTATATAGATCCCATTGGGACCCTTATGGGCCTATAAGGAAAACCATCGAAGTGTTATACCATTTTGATTCAGAGGAATCTAAAAGGTTTTTCATATATCCATCTACTAAATCATAGAGATGAAGAGAGTGTGGTTTTTTTCCATGTCAACTAATATAAGATCCTTGGCTAAGCAACCGTGAAATGGACTTCTTCCTAACATAACCAATTGAACATTTCTTAGATTACATGATAAGTCTTTCCCTATAATGTGAAAATTTATTTTTATGACTGACGAGAAGAAGTATCTTCCATTTTTGTTTGAGGGATTGTACTGAATCTAAGAGAGGATTTTATATGGTGTTATATATTTATGCTATACACATTCCTTCCAAATTCCTTTATGTGTAATAAAACTTCAGAGGATTTTGGAATCCATATCTTGTTAGAAGAGATAGAGGTTTTTCATTTTCCATCTCCCCTTTCATTTTGGATTCCATAATAATTCTTGTTCGCAAAGAGGAATACCTGTCTCTTCACTATTTCCTGATGATAGGTATGTTTTGCGAAGTTTCCTTATCTTGTTTAGAAATTCTTTTTGTATATATGTTAAAGACATCCAATAAATAGGTATTGCTTCAATATCACTTTTGGTCAGTATTAGACTCCCAACCATAGAAATCCATCAATGGTACGATAGACCAATTCATTTACTGGTATTTTTCATTAACCATTTCCAATCCATGATCCTATATTCATTTTCTTTAAGAAGAAACCCTATGTATTTGAAACAAAAATAATATCGATCAACCTCCATTAAGGGTATCATGATGAGAATCAAAGGTTTGTGAGATTTGGAACATGAATGAACAAAATGGATTTTTTCTTTATATTTATCTTCATATTAGTGGTAGAGGAAAAAATATTTAAAACTTTGTTTTGAAAGTTTTCCTACGGCTGGATGCTTTCCTAAATATCACTTGATGTTATCCATGAACAAAACCAATGAAATCTAAAGTCAGCCCACAATTTTCACCCTAGGGGGGCTCCCATTTGTTTTTTTTTGTGTTGATAAATTTGATTAGAGCATCAACAATCATATAAGGAAAAGTAAAGGGGATAGTGGGAACCCTTGTTTAAACCCCTAGGAGGGGGGAAAAAGAAGAGGCTAAGTTTTTTATGAGCACAACAAAGGATACACTTTCTTAGTAGTATTATATCAAAATTTTATGAATGCATGAGGGAAAGCCACTAATGTGAGGATAAGGTGAAGGTAGATCCAATTTACCTTGCTAAGTTCCTTCAAAAGCTATTTTTTTACCATAAAATAAGGTTGATATTTGGATTTTATGGAGTATGAATCTTCTTTAGCAACCCCAACTTCTTAATGGATAATTCTTCGGTCTAGGAATATGAACTGTTCGAAGGAAACATTTGAATAAAGGACTGGTTTGGCTATACGATCAATACTTTCATAGATGACCTTGTAATTGTATTCACATATGGATATGGGTTAATATTGGTCAATCCCTGATGGGGTTTCATTCTTCAGAATATTTGCAATAAAACCTAAGTTCAAGGGTAAATGAATCTTACATGAGATCCTTGATTCTTCAACAACTTTTACTGGATTGTCAGCCACAAGATCCAGCAAATGGATGAAAAGTTCATAGGTCTATCCATCAAGTCCCAAATACTTTCCTACTTCAAAGGAGAGTACAATACTGTGAAATTTAGATTTTGAGACATATTTTTCTATTTCTTATCACTCGTAATGGGTTATATTATTATCAAAGAGAGAAGATATTTCCATAATTTCCTTAATGTTCTCTCTCGGGATAACTAAATATAAATATTTATAATTATGGACAAATTCTTTAGGAATAGAGGAGAAATATTGGAATTCTTCTCCTTGATTATTTTTGACATTCCATACTATATTCTCCTACCATTTTCCTGATGTGAAAAAAAACGTGTATTGTTTTCTCCTTCTAAGAGCCAAATGACTCTTCTCTTTATTCTCCATTTTGCATCCATCAAAGAAAAGAAACTAGATTCTTATTACTCCATAATGATGAGTTCATCTAGGGTTTCTTATTCCACCTAAGCGTTGGTTAGGTATGCAATGTTCCTCAATATTTGGTCCTCGATGGTTAATATGTTTCTCTCATAGTTGTGGAAAGTATTATTTTCCAAACTCTTTGTAAGATCATTGTTGTTTATTATGTTCAGTTGGAAGGATATCGTGGTCTCATTGTAATGAGAAAGTGAACATGGAGACCAGTGATTGGAGATAATATATTTAAAAGCTTCATATAAGAGAAAGGGGATTTGAATTTAAATTGAGGCAATGCATTAGTGACTGTAACCAAGTTTCCAGGTAGAATCATGTAATGATGAGATATGGTTTATTTTATAGATTCATATTTCTATGCTCATAGGGTGAGTAGAATGAATTATTTCACAAGTAAATGGTTGAGTCTCTTAGATATATCTTATCATTGACCATTTTGTTAAACCATGTTGGTCCATCCTCTAGGGGTTGAATATTAACCACCAATTGGTTACTAATCACATGAGAAAAATGTTTTAGTGAAGATCATATGTGTACAAAAATACTCATATGTTAGAACTATGAATGGCAAACTTTAGGTCTCCTGCGATGATAAGGTTTGGGAGGTAGATTAAAGGATAAGAGGATAGCAAATACCAAAAATATTTCTGATCATCGGATGGTGTGTATATTATTAGAAAATATAGAGAGAAATTTATAGATGAGGAAAAAGCATAAGAACATATATAATGTTGTTGTATTCTCGATGTATTTAGTATGAAGGAATTGTTCTATCCCATCATAAAACCTCCATAATTTCCACTTGCCTTTTCCTTTATAAATGTCCAGCCTAAAAAAGATTCTTGAAAATTTTATGTGTGGTGTCTACTAAGCATATTGTATCATGAATGAATATAATCTAACGGTGGATCTTGTTGCAGAGTCGCTTTAGGGCCCTTTCCTTTGAAAAAGACTTTGTGCCTCTTATGTTGTGACATTTTTTTTGTTTTCTTACTAGAACCTCTTATACACGTTACCAATAGCATGAATAAGATGATATATCCTCCCTCAAACATATGGTATAGTGGTGGAACGGTTCGGGCTTAGTACCCTTGATTAAATAGGTTCAATTTTTTTTCAAGGAACTAGTGATGTATTGACGTCAATAGTTTCAAGAATATATAACTTTGGAGAAAGTGTTTCCCATGTGCTCTACCAATGAAATGGAGTCCTAAAAAGAAGAACGATTAATAAAAATAGATAGGATGGATGAAATTTGATAGGATAATGAACTATAAGGAGGAGGGCTATCCTTCATCCATTCCAAGCATGCCATCTTTGGAGTAATTCTATTTGGTTGGCTCTAGGAAAAGACTAGAAGAAAGAACCAGAATAATGATCGGAAAGATGAACATTTGATCCCATGATTCCCCTTGCAAGACGAGAAATAGCGACGATGGAAGGATCTGCGACATAAGAGAATAAAGTAGTCAAAAATCATAGCTCGGATGATTTCAGTAAAAGAGCTAGTTAGACTAAAATATTCCTTTTAGTAATAAAGAATGATTGTAATTTGGGATGATAGTGCCTATTTCTAGATATAACTCAATGGATTAAAATTTAAAAAAAAACATGTCAAATGATAGTTGAGATTTAGTCGACGATTGAATCAAGAATTATAAAAGAAAAAATATCATAAAAGAATGAACCCAATCTATATGCGGGTTGGTTTTTGTTTATTGATTGATCAATCAAAGGAAAAGAGAGAATCGATCCAATTTGTGTGCGAATTGAGTATTCAGAAAGAGAGAGAGAGACCAAAACCAAAGAGAATGAGATGAGATATGAATATATGAAATATAAAGAATATTAAAATAAGAGTCTGTAAGCTGAGTGCACAGACCAAAGGTGCCAAAAAAATATCATGCCAGATGAAGAGAACCTTTGTGACTTTTCACGTATGGGTTTCAACGTTATATCTTGTTTATGTGTGTTTGAATGTTTGTATTATTTTGAATGCATATTTGATGTAAATGAGCTTATATGGATGTGTCCTACATACTTAATAGTGAGTGAAATTATATATGTCTCACACATGTACTCAGTTAACATATGTTAATTCTTTATTTTATATGATGTTATGTATGACGATGAAACAATAGATAATTATATTGATTGAAGGAATATAAATTGAAGTGTAAATCATGGTTTCAGTATCATTCCCTGATAGTATTCTAAGAGTAAAATTACCAACATGAATATAGAAACCTATTTCTAGTAGTCCCCATAATATATCTTAGGTGAGACCTCATCTACATCGCAGGTGTTTCTAACAGATTTCTCCTCTATCAAGCTGATATCTTGCATCTTGTTGACAAACAAAGGGTCTCAACCTGGGTTAACCGGAAGTACGCCAACAAATGGTTTCTTTTCCTGGACTATGAATCATTTGGACAGGGATATGTTTTTGTACTCGATGAAGCTGGAAATTCAAGATTGGGTTTTTTTAAAAGCACTAGAGTTTGCATGGGAATAAAGTAAAGGAACGTGATTGAGCCCAACTGAATGGTTGGAGTGATACCTTTACACAGACATTCATGAGATTTTATTTAGTGAATTTCCCATCATATTGCATGAGTGGTTGTTGAATCTAACAATCTTGAAGACAATTTTCCAAGGAGGAGAATCGACCGAGTGGAGTCTTCATCTAATCTAGAAGATGGAAAGAACTAGTGATCCTATATTTAGGGTTTTCAACTTTTAGTTCGATAGTCTTTTGGGTGGTATGTCACACAAATTCCAATTGACACAATTATGTCATACAATGAAGCACATGGAGAATTTTTCTAAGTTCTTAGAGGTTGCTATCTGAAATCTTTGAAATTGTGGATAAATATGCTAGTGTACAAGAAAGGGATTTTGAGAATGGAGTCCGATGAGTAATTATTTGTGCACGGAGACCATATATATGTCACAAGAAATATTCCAAGAAGAATGGATAGGGATTATTTATTTTAAGCTGAGCTACCCTCCTTGATCTCCCTGGGCTACAATATAACTCTCTCCCTCCCTCGTTTAATATATATATATATATATAATTTCATGGTATGGTGGGGCATGGAGAGTCCTTCTTTCCAGCACTCTATGTTTAATATATATATATATATATATATATATATATATATATATAATTTCATTCTTTTCGGATTCAAAGAAATCTATCCCATCTCCTCCCACTCAATGTATCCCATCTCCCTCCTTGTCTTCAACGCAATATAACTCCCTCCCTCCCTCGTTAAATACATTTGGTTGGGTGGGGCACTAGTTTCTCTTCAATGGGGCAGAGAGAGTGTGTCCAGATTACTTTACTGTGTATGAAAAAAAAAGTTTCAAAACAAATAATATATATACTTTTGAGCGGATAATAATATGTGTGTTTTATTTTATGGGTTTTTTTTATAATAATAAATAAATAAAGTAATTCTACATTTTGGACAGTGGATTTTGGTTGAAATTTGGTAATTTTTTTTTGGCTAAAATCTAATTTAGGAAGTTTTATAATTGTCTTTTGAATTCATAAATAGATTTAACACCCTCTAATAACCCCATCACACACACATTATTCAATTTTTGTAGCTAATATATGTGATTCTAAGATTTCTTTACATATTTCCAACCAATTTCTCAACAAAACAATATAGAAAATATACTCATAAAATGTTGAAAACATAGAATATTTAGAATACACCTTAAATAAAGATATGCCTTCAGGAGAAAGGCTTAAAATGAGGAGATAAGGAGATAATGCTCATGACTTTTTGATCTAATGCTTAATTTCAAAGTATGTAGTTTTTCAATTGGGGTCACTAATTTTACTCCATCTCAACATTATTATTTATTTTCCACTTCAAGAAGAAAAGTTCAAAAATACATGATAGGATATAGTATTCATGACCACTTTAATCTCGTCTTGATTTGAATCTTGAAAAAAAGGGAGAAGTATCACCGCAACAGTTTAACATTATTGTTGAAATACAATCCCTGTTTAAAAATCAACAAAGTATCCTCCATCATTTATCTAACTGAAATCATTTAAAAAAATTCTCAAGAATTTAAATTGTTTGTCAGTTCAAGATTTGATTTTGTATAGAGGGGAGTATTCTCACCCATCTTGTATCTTCATATACATTTTAAAAGATACCTTCATTCTTTATCTAGAAATATATATAATCCACCATGAGAAAAATTAGAAGATTACCATATGTGTGTATGCTACCCATGTAGGGCCTAATGGTTAAGAGCATGTGTTTCCTCCTAGGAGGTCACAGGTTCAAATCCAAAGGGGGGTAGGGTATGTACACCTTTGTAGACTTTAGTAGTTAAATCACTGTGTAGACGGAGGTACCTCATCCCATAAACAAGAGGGTCTCATACACCAATTGATGTCTCCCTTGGCAGTGAC